>JAOWBP010004656.1:1818626-1841025 GCA_028571105.1 Tragopan temminckii
TGTGTGTGTGCATGGATGTGTGTGTGCATGGATGTGTGTGTGCATGGATGTGTGTGTGCATGGATGTGTGTGTGCATACTTGGGGCAGCTTTGGGGCTGCAAAAGCAGTTTGAGAAAGGCAGCTTGCAAGCAGCACCCCACTGGTGGAGGTTGATGCTCCTGGGCAGCAGCTGCTGCCATCACCTTGCTTAGCAACTTGGCTGTGCTGCTGGTAACCTTCAGCCTTGCTGCCTCAGCAGCTGGAATCTGTGTTGAAGAACATTAAGTGCTCATGGCTTAGCTCTTGTTTATGTGCCACCTGTGATCTCTTACCTTCAGCTCAATGAAAGGCTTTTTCCAGTCTGGAAGTGCAGCAGTTTCTTTCTTGAGAGCTCATTTGGAAACGCAAAGAGTTTTGTGTTTTGACAGTTTGGCTCCTACGCTTCTTCCTTTCGTCTCCAACCCGAGTGTGCATTAAAATATTCATTTTATTCCACCTCGCATAATTGATGCTTCAGCAGTTTGTGGAATGAATGAGCAGTTTTATGTGAGAAAGGAGTAAATGGGCTGAGAGGAGCTGGTGAGAGGAGGGCAGCAGGTCCGGCCAAGGCTGCTCAGGCTGTGCAGTGAATGGAGCATGCTGCTGAAAAGCTCCTTCTGTGTGACAAGCACTGAGCTCGGGCAGGCAGGCCCAGCACATCGCTTCCATCCGTCACCCAATGCTGAGACAAAGGCAGAGCAATGAGCAGCAGCTTCAGCTTCTGTCTGCGGTCAGTGATGGAAGGAATGCAGGAATGGTTACAGCATCTCTTTAAGGTTGGAAATCATCTGCTTCTCCTCTTTTTCTTTTTTTTTTTTTCCCCTTAAATTAAAGACTCAAGAAAAGGAAGATGCTTGTCTTCCCAACAGGACATCAGGTCACCTGCAGCAGGTCTCAGTGTGTGAGCTGGAGCACAGGAGAGCACCAAGCACTCGGGCTCCCACTTGGGTGGTTGCTGCTTGTGCAAAGATGGGTTATTTTACATTATGTAATCTTTTTGCTTTTTAATCCATCAGTATTTTTCACATGCTTTAATGCCATCTTGATATCGTAGCCAGAAGTACGGGTTAAGTGTGGGTTTGTCTGTTTGCATTACATCTCTTAATCTTTCCCTTGAGTCAGGAGGCATAAATCATCTTGAACCTATCAAATTTGCTTAACCCAGCAAATATTGTATGCCTGAAACCTGTGGAGCATGGAGGTGCAATCGGGCAAATACTGCCTTTGTGGGCAGTGGTAACAATGTGAGAATTGCTGTTTTAGTAACTGGCAGTAGATGCAGTTGTGCTTTCTAATTAGTGGGAAAGCCTGGATCAAATGTAGCTATTAGATTGTTTGAACCTATCTGTTTTTCTTCTGAATAGTCCTATTGGTGTGAAGAGACATCTGCTCTGTCCCTACCTCCTCCAGTAGCTGCCCCGGATGTCTTTCATTAATAAAACCTCCAAGGAAGTGGAATTCAGTGTGCTTTTGTCCTTCCTGCACCTCGGGATGTTGAGAGCTATTAAATTGCAGACGGATTTTAAAATGTTAAAGATGGCACAGCTGGGGCTGCATGTCTGGGGCTGTTTCGTGGCTGATCCCTGCTGGGGCTCCTCCTGGCTGGGGCACAGCACTGGGTTGGCTGAGTCCCTCAGTGGTTGGGTTGGTTTGCTTCCAACAAGGTAATGCATAGAGGTGTGTCTGTGTGCCCTGAGTTATCTGTTCCTCATGGCAGGCGTCGCAGAGCCTTACAGGTGGGCTTTGCCTCTCCCAGAGCCCTCTGTGCATCACCTTCCCCTCTGCAGAATGCAAATGACAGAGATTTTAGCATGAAATCCCATCTCTAATGAAGAAAGCTTAATAGTACCACTGAAGTCACTACGGAAGCAGCTTCACCCTTCTTTGCATGCAGGCTGTGCTGCATGCAGGAGTGCCTCTTCAAAGAGGGCTTTGCATACAGAGGTGCCATCCTCTGGTAATCACAGGGGTGAGTCTTTGGGCGTTTCACTAATCTGTATTAGAAAACCAGAAATCTGTTCCTCTTGTATTTAACTGGAGCTGAACGTTTGCCCTTTGTGCAGCAGTTGCCTCCAACTGCGACGCAGAAGCATTGGCTGCCTTGCAGGGAAGTTAAATAAGTAAATATATACTTAAAATCAGATGCTTGGCTGCAGGGTGGTTTGGATGGCAGCTGGGTTTGACAGCCCCTCGTGTCCACCAGCAGTTTTTTTTTTCTATTGTTGCAGCAAAGGGAACAGGTTGGAGCTGTTAAACCTATGGCTCTTCTGCACAGCTCACTAATGCAAGTGCCCCTGGGACAGAGTGATTTATATTGCTATGGCTAAATGGTATTGTACTCACTGTGGTTTAAAAAAATAGATGTATTTGACATTAATGCTGTGCTCAGAAATAGATTGAGGGCTCGTGTAGGCTTTCACATAGAGTCAGAAGAAACTCCAGTTGGATCAGAGCATCCCACAGCACTGCTGTGCACCTCCATCTCCATTCCTGTGGCAGACTTGCTGCTTCCATTTCAGTATCCCAAGGAGTGTCTGTTGCCCTCTTAAATCAGGGAAACAGATCTGGTAATTTCTCTAGCTGTGCATGCATCTTACATCAAGCAGGAGCTGGCAGACACTGCAGTAAGGTTTCCCTCCTGGATACATCTCTAAACTTGGATGTTTTTGTTTCTTGAGCTTCCATATTCCAGTGCATACCAAGCTGTCCTGTGTTATCTTACTCCATAATGCAAAGATCAGAAAATCTAGCTATTTCTAGGCTTGTGATGATGACAGTGTCATGTTATCAAAACATTTCCCTGCCTCTGTGCTGTAAGGCTACTCTGGCCATCTCTGTGCAATGTTTCAGTTTACTGTTTGTGCAGTTTGACCAAATAAGTGGCTGTGGGCGAGCAGCTGCTGGATTTGCTAGTATAAGCAGTAGCACTTAATTGAGCCTAGATTATTTGTGGATGTAGAGCATGCTCGTTTCCTCTGCCTTTCTGCCATCTTCTCCAATTAACTTTCATTTCTCTGTTCTCGTTGCAGAGTAAGGAAGTGGGATTGCAGCTCCAGGAAGACTTGATAAAGGTCCTGAATGAACTCTACACGGTAAATCCAACTGACTTCTTGGCATCTTTTCAGACAGAAGGAAGAAGCGTTGGGCTTCTCCCAGCCTGCTGTTAGAGCACAGCCTGAGCACCAGTGCTGATAAGTTCCTGCAGTCCTTGTGATTGATGGCACTGCATTCACTGGTGTACATTGCTGCCTCCAATCTCAGTTTTCAGTCTGTCTTCATATTGCTTCAGCTCTGTCAGTGTTGGCTTTGCTTCCCAAGGATCCCACCTTCACACACAGCCACCTCTGGCCGCAGTGCTGCTTTTATAAAGAGAGATTGAGAATTATTTTCAAATGCACAGTAATCTTTGTTTGGGTCAGGCTGCTGAATTGGGTCGGCACAGCAGTTTTGAGTGCATCTGGAAATGAGCATACAAAGGACAGCACACAGTTCAGCAGCGAGGAGCCCGCTGTGTTGGTTTGTTCCTCAGCTCTTTGAGCAGCACAGCTCCCTTTAGAGTAATAGTCTCCATCTGTGTGCTGTGCTTCTCAGTATATCCATTGGAGGCACCAAGAAAGGCATTGCCTTGGGAAGGAGAGGGGATGTGTTTATGAAAGTTCACGCACTGCTTGGGGTCTGTTCCTGTCACACAGATGAATGGAAGAACCTGTTGTTTGATTAAATTTGTTCCTTTTGGTAGCTGCTACTGAGCGAGTTGTTGTAAAAGCAGGATCTACTCGTGGTTTTATTGCTCAGATGCCTCCTTAGTGACACGTTGGGTCATTGTGCTGAGATCTGTGTTCTTTTCCTCATTCCTTCAAAAGAAGACCCAGGGATATTTCCCAGGTCAGCACTTATCACCTTGTGATGAAATTCTGTATTAATATCGAAGTTAGAACATGATGGGGAGCATTCTTGAAATTGCCCATATCAACAAAACAAATAGAAGAGAATTGTTTCAGTCCAGTATCAAAACCAAATATTGCTTTAGAGGGGGAAAAAGGCATTAAGAAGTAGGAAAAGATCACCTCTGTGTGCCACGTTTGCCACTTAGGTTGATTGCGTTAGAAGATTTCCTGCTGGACTCAGTACTTGGTGGCTTCTGGGGCTGCTCTTAGTGGTAGTGCCAGGAACACTCCCCCAAATTCATCTCTTGTTCTGCTGGGTATCTGAAGGACCAGCAGCAAAATGGATGTCCATAACAATACAAACATAAATAAAATACAGAGTGCTGCCACTTGTGAGTTGTCACTCTAAACTGTCCCATGCTGCTGACCCTGGTGGCAGGGGTGAGTTGCTGAGACCCCCTGCCAGGCCTGGGGCTGCCAATGTGGCCCCATCAGCAAGATGGAAGCAGTTAAACTAGACTGCATGTCTCTGCTTCCGTTGCTTTCTGCCAGCTCCACTTGTAGTGACAGAGGAAAAGAAAGTGCTTTGCATCTGTTATGATAAATGCCTGCTTTATAGTCCAAGCGTATGCAGTAGCTGAAAGTGTGTGTGTAAATTATTCAGAAAGTCTCTCTTTAATACTGGCTGCATTCACAGTCTCTTTCATGTTTAAATACAATGTCTCTTTGTATGTGAGAACCTTTGCTGATTGCTGCGTGGAGATGGAGCGTGCATCCTACTTATGGGGAGCTGTGCCACTGTTCAGGCTGAGGTGGAATAGTCATAAATAGGTTTTCATCTATAACTATTTGCACGTGGGTATTTATTAGAGCTGGGATTTTGGGGTGTATTTATGCAACTGTGCAATTTGGGGCACGCAATCAAAATTAGAACTGCTCATTTTGGTGTCCGTATGTGCAATGAATTGCTTTGTAATGATGGATAAAACTGCCAGTCTGTATGTTGTGCCCTTTGGTTTAGTTCTGTTTTCTTAATGCAGAACTGGATGTGAATATCGTTTGAAACAAGGATGTTTTGTTTTTGTTTTGGGGAATCTTTTATCTAGACCTGTTCATTTAATGCATAAATAAAAGAGCTGTGATAGAAGTTGTCTGTGCAGTGCAAGCTCCAGGTCTCCTTGAGCAAAAGAACTACACTCTTTTATTAATATTGTCATTAGGTAAGGCTAGAAGTGCTTTTTCACATCAAATCAGATTTAAACAAGTTGAACCTTGAGTTGCTTTTGCAGCAGTTATGTTCAGACTATAGATTTGCATACAGTTCCTCGAGACTTGTGATGTTTAAACGACTGATTCACCCCGAGGAATGACTGATAACATCCCTTTGGAGCCCCTACCTGGTGATGAAAAGCCATCACTTGTGAGCCTTGGCATGTAATTCTCTTTGAATAGGAAGGAGGCTGAATTTAGTCTTTTTTGGGGGGGGTTATTGGATTGTACAAGAAGGCGCATGCCAAAATTAAACAAAGCAGCAGCTGCAGAATAATCCACTTTGATTTCGGATTTGTGCTGAGAGCCACACTTCCATGTCTTTGTTGTGCTTTGTTGAGATGCAAAATTTCCCCCATTATTCTGCCAGTTTACATACTTCCAGCTCCCAGTCAGCAGCCGGATCTGACCTGCTGGTTGCTGGCCAAGTGTAATACTTGGCCAATAATTAAACACGATGGCCAGCTATCATTAATGTAGTTACACTAAAGAAACTTGCCATTTTGACCACGTTCAACAAACATTCTCATGTTGTGGCATATAACTTCTTTCTGAGGATTTCTTCCTCCTTCCTTGCTTGTGATGCTTTCCAGTTAGGTGTAAACCATTCTGCCCTGAGGCTTGGCTGTGCAGATCAGTGGAAGGCAGGATGCCTTTGTGCCTGGTTACTTGTGCTGGTTAGGTAAGCTTGCTTCTTCCTGAGCAAATGCAATGTGATGCACTGCAACTCTTGTGTATCATCCTTTGCAGGTTATGAAAACCTACCACATGTACAACGCTGACAGCATTAGCGCTCAGAGCAAACTGAAAGAGGCAGAGAAGCAGGAAGAAAAGCAGATTGGGAAGTCAGTGAAGCAAGAGGAAAAGCAGACGCCGCGCTCCCCCGACTCAACTTCCAATGTCAAATTTGAAGAAAAACACGTTCGACGGAGCTCTGTCAAGAAAATAGAGAAAATGAAGGAAAAGGTACTTCCATTGCATTGCTCGTGTAAAGTGTGTGAGGAGGAGACCTTTGTAGTAGCTCAGCACAGGGGGTTCTGAGCTCCCTCGTTTGTGGTGTGAAAATGCCAGTTGTTTTTCCACAAATTCTCCATATTGAGATTGAGGAAAGGCAAAAGCTAGCATCGCATTTGCTTTAGGGTAACTGGATGTCCATTTGCATTATCCCAGGTTCTGCAGGCACATCCCAAACGTTAAAACAGGCTCAGAGTATGAAAGTAACAGCTGCTTGCTTGAAAGCCACGATGAGCGTGTTGTGTATAAGATTCTGGGCTGTCTCTTTTGTTTAATGTTCATGCCAGCTTAATGCCTGACCTGTGTGCAGGGAGGCATGCGCTCCCAAGGTGACTTGCAGGCAGAGCAGGTGCTTTGCAGTCGGCCAGGCAGGTGGGCAGCTCAGCACTGAGATTCGAGGCAGCAGAAGGTGCAGTGTTATTTTGGGCTTGATTTGGGTGCAGCCCAAGTGAACAACAACGTGTGAGCAGGGTGAGATCTGCTCAGTATCCTCGTCATGGTTGGTGTTACTAAGAATGCTCCTGTTGCTGCTGCGCCTCTTTTTAGAACACGCTCTGTTGTTGGTTTCTCTTCCAGCGCCAAGCAAAGTACACAGAAAATAGGCTGAAGGCTATTAAGGCAAGAAATGAATATCTGCTGGCTCTGGAAGCAACAAATGCGTCTGTCTTCAAGTATTACATTCATGACCTGTCTGATCTCATTGATGTAAGTGCTGCTAGTCGGGTGCTTATGGTGAATATCATTGCCATTAACCCTCATGTGTGTCTCTCCTCCTTCAACACTGTATATACACAGCTGGCAACATCCCTACAGCTGTGGAGTGATGGCAGTAACAGCCACAATAACCAATCATTAATCTGTTAAGTGAGCTTTTCTTAAGTGTTTTAATCAGTCTGTTATACAGATAGAAGCTTGCACAATACACCTGGCATTGAAATGTGTAGAAAAAGTTGCTTAGTTGAAATGAAACGGTTTCGGTGTGACATTTGTTTGCTGTTTTAAGCAAACCCTCAGCTCAGAAGTGTGTTTTTAAAAAAGGAGAGTGTTAACTGTGAAAGTCAGTATGGCAGCTGGTAAAGGAAATCGAGGGCAGGAGCATTTCCTAAAAGTGATTTGAACTTGTTTCTGAAAAATTCCATCCGTTTCAAACGAATGCTTTGGGTAGCATGTCTGACAGAGAGGGATGTCTGTGCTGTTCAGAGCTTCCGTTCTCTGATACCCTGATCCACCAGGAGCCTGATGTGTTCCTCCTGTCCACGGGACTGCAGAGCACTGTCAGAGCAGTTCTGGGTGGTGTGAAAGGAACTCATTCCCCAGCTGCCCCCAGACTTTGCTCTGGAGCCAAGTGAAAGCCCTCGGCATTCCATGGGCCTTAGTTCTGCTCTTGGTAAGATGCGCAGCAAGAAAATAAATCTCTTCTCTTTGAAAACCTTTGAAAGCCAGTTAGGAATCCCAGCATTTCTTACAAACACACAACTGTTCCACTTCAACGTGCACAGCTGGAGTACCAAATGCACTGAATGCATCATGTCTGGGTCTGTGACTTCTGCTGCATCTTCCTCTGCCCACCAGGCACAGCCCACTGTTGTAGAGGCAACTTTCTTTGTAGGTGAGTGGATAACTGGTAGAACTGTCTTGTTACAGGCAGTAAAGGTCACTGGATGCTGTTAATCAGCCAGCTGCACAGCACCTAACAGTATGTATCATGCACCAATTCAGCTGGCTGTAAAATCACACAGGGTGCACATAGGCACTTACTAGCTATTTAGATTATTTTTTTTTAAATCCCTCCTTTGGAGGACAGGCCTGTCTGTGTTAATAGCTTTGAGAAACACTGTTATTTCAAAATATCGTGTTTTGTAATGTTTGTTTTGGAAATCTTCTCTCTAAATCCTCCCCCAGATATTGCAGATGTGCTTGATTCAGTTGCCTGCTATCAGCCTGCGCTTGGTGTGTTTTCATGGATCACACAGGAAGGAATTGGTTTGGATTCCATAAACCCCAGACAAATTTTAACCCAGACCTGAGATCTGAAGTAGTTTGTTGGCAGATATAGGTTACCCAGCTTTGAAGGAAGTGGTCTTTTAGCTGAGTGTTCTCAGCCATCCCTGGGGCACTGCAGGCAGTGGTGCAGGACCAGAACCCACGCTGCAGTGCACTGATCTGTCACTGCTCCTCGACAGCAGCCGTTGTGGCTCAGAGCAGTTCTGTGTCCCTGCTTAAATGCCCCCCTCTCCCCCACCCTTAACAGAGCACCACAAGCTCTCAGAATCTTTAAAAGAAAAGTGTTATCTGCTATGTTTACAGAAGGCATGGGAAGATATGGAATGTAACTGAATTGCATCTCCTGTGCTCCCAGGTATCTCATTGCTAAGACACAGTGAATATGGATTTACTAATGCTTTGATCTGAAGGGCCGAAAATTGACAATGAGAGCCAGTGATGTTTATCAGAAGCATCTGACTGAAATAAAAATATGGTGTGTTTTTTTTTAAGTCAGCTCTTAATTCCTTGATCTAATCGTTTGATACCGCAGCTTCAAGTATAATAGAAAAGCAATCTTCAAAGTTACAAATAAATTCTGTTAGGCCAAATGGCTTTAAACTCGTCGTGTTTGTACAGCACAAACCTGTGTTCACGGAAGGATAACAGCACATTGCTTCTTCAGTGTGAGTTAAAAGCAATAAGCTGGCAGAGCTCTGAACCTCCTGACTTTGGGGACAGAGGCGCTTCTTTGATGCTAATGAAACATTACAGTAATGGGGAAGAGATATTAACAAATACCTCCTGTTTCTGGAGGGGTCACTGGGACAGAATGTCTTTGAAAATGCATGGGATATACGAGTCCTGAAGCTGATTTTTTTGCTTTTTCCCCCTTCCAAATGGAGGTGGTGCTTTAAGACAGAGGGCTCTTAACTCTCTCCTCCACTCTCCTGCTTTGAGGTCTTTGAAAGCCTCTGACTGGAGAAGGGTTAATCAGCTGTCATGTTGGGAAGTGAATGTGAATGAGTTATCATTAAATTCTTATAAAAAATTGATTTCCTCAGAGAACGATTCCATCAAACACTTATGTAACCCAGCAGAGGGGTGGCGAGGCAGATACGTTCATAAACAGGGTGTGCTGGACTTTGAGAAACAGCAAAGTGAGGGAGTGGGCTGAAAAACGTTCCCTGTCACAAGCTTCAATAAAATAAAGCTAAAACCCTTTGGCATCTTAATGTGGCCCTGCTGCTCTGTGAGGTGGGCCATGAAATATTAACTCTCATTTGACTTTGCAGCCCCTGTGGTTCCTCTGAGCAGCTCTGCTCTGCTTGCAGGAAGGCAGGCTGCTCCTGTGTGCTCTGAGCCCATTCTTATGTGGCTGCACATTGGTTTCTCGTGGGTTGGCTCTCAAACTGCTGCAGGAGTGGCAGAATCACACGTGTGTGCCAGAGAAAGGAGCTTTTCAATGGCTGCTCATCCCCAGCACGTTCAAATTCTCATTCAAGCATCTTTTCGGGCTGTTTTCTGTTGTTTCTGATGGAGTGCAGTGTCCTTTAATTATCTGCCTCCAGTCTAACTGTAAGTGCTGCTCTTTTTGCAAGGCCCTGTGACTGCTGCAGCTGGTTGGCACAGGAGGCAGGCACTGCTGGTGGCAAATCAGAAACAGCAGGGAATGGGCCCCCAGTCAGTGGCTCCCTTCTCTCTCCCTCCACCCCTTCCTTTTTTTCCTCTTTTTCTCCTTTTTTTTTTTTTTTTCCTGCATTTATGCACAATGACAGTGATGAGACCCAAATGATGGGTGAGGAGGAGAATTTTGCTGAATTTTGCTTACGGAGCAGCACAGCAATCAAGCAGATGGTCTCTTTCTTTCTTTCTTTTTGGATATTCTCCTAGCATGCGTAATCTTGCTTGTAATTCCAAGAAGGTGGAACTCCTTTCTTGCTCACTTTATTAGATGCCTAAAAAGTCTGGGCTTTTTCATGAAAAGCTCCTTTCTCCCTCACAATACGTGAATACTTGGCTGTGCAGTCGTGGTGGAGATGAAGCTGCTCGATTGTCTTCCAGTGACATCAGTAGCCAGGAAATTCTTGACCGTGACCGCTCTCTGCTTGAGCGTTTTTGCTCTTGTTTCACCCCAGCAATGAAGTCAGCCCTGCCAGCCACTGCTGGCTTTTGCATGGCTCTCTTCTTTCTGCCTGTGATTGCACAGGTTGTGTTCTTGCTCCCTGAAGTACACCGAGTTGAGCAGTTTTCTGTATCCTGGGTGGAATAATTTGGATGCAGATTGATCCTTTGCAGATGATGCAAATCCTGTGCTCTGTTTTTTTTTTTCCCCTGTGGTACTTCAGTGCGTTGTTTTCCTTTTGTTGAGAATAAATTTACTGAAGGGCTTTGGAGTGCTCTCAGTGGGCCTGGAAGGAAAGTTAGAATTGGAAGAAAAGACACTGTTGTACCTTGGGATATACCACTTCTAGGGTGCTGCTCTTCTAAACAGAATAAAATGGGGTCTCTGGTGCTCCATGAGAACTCTCCTACTGTTAAAATCCTTTAAGACGTGCTTGTCTTGGAGGAAAACTATAACAGAGTAGAAATTTCTGTGGGATTGTGGGCTCAGAGATCAGCGTAGAGACAATTGCAGACCTGGAGTCAGGATGCCTCTGTGATCCGTGGGCTGGGAGACAGCTCTGGTCCTCGGAAGGTGATAAAATAACCACAGTTTGTCAGCTGCTTCTACAACTTACAGCCTCAAACACATTTTAACTTCAGTTTCAGATTGTCTTCACTTATTCACTTATGGAATTGTGTGTTTTTCCAGCAGTGTTGTGACCTGGGATACCACGCTAGCCTCAACAGAGCTCTCAGGACATTCTTGTCTGCTGAGCTAAACCTGGAGCAGTCCAAGCACGAGGGTCTGGATGCCATTGAAAATGCTGTTGAGAACCTGGATGCCAACAGTGATAAGCAGCGCCTGATGGAGATGTACAACAATGTCTTCTGTCCGCCCATGAAGTTCGAGTTTCAGCCGCATATGGGTGACATGGTCAGTTTGTGTTGCTGCTCCAGCTCTGCCTGTCTGCTTCCTTCATCTTTGATAGATGGAGCCACTGGAAGGCCACCTGTTGGTCTCTATTTCTGGGAAGCAGAGGGGAGCCTTGCAAAAGGGAGCTGGTATGAAGATAAGAAATGATGGGATGGATGCCCGAATGCAAGCGACCCTCACTTCTGCATTGTCACAGCTCTTGAAGGCTGAAGTGCTTAATTAAATATAGAACTAAAAACATGTTTTCTGTCTACATCAACCTATTCTTTGGGCCGTTGTTAATTCCTGCACCCTGAGACAGGCTCTGAAGTTAGAGATCTGAAGTGTGATCTGAAAGAAATACTCATTCTGTGCTCCATAAGCTGGCTTCTGTTGATGTGTTTGGTGATCTCATCTCTGGCGATTCATGGAGCTGCTTAATTTTGCTGGTGGCATTATCTAGAAGATGAAAGGAGATAGCTTATGTTAAAAGATGAAAGCATAATACCTGGGCATGTGCTGCCAAGGTATCAGTCAGCCTGCTGGGTAGATAAAGCAGCTTTTATACTGCTTTTATACTGCTTTTAAATAAGTGTTGCGCCATGGGGCTCCCAGAGGAGTGAGATGACCATCTCCTGGATACCTTCCCACCTTCTCCAATTTGGGTAAAACTGGGTTGAGCTTCTGGTCTCATGAATCCCTTTGTAGCAGGTGATGTGTCTGCAGAGACCTTTGAAACGGAGCGGTGGTTTCCCAGAAGCAGTGTTTGTCTGCTTTTAATTACTACCATTATTTTTCTGTCTGTGTCAGTAATCCCATAACTTTAAGCTTCACAGCCAGTCAGTGATCAGCATCTATCTCTGTGACCCAGCCTAATTTCCAGAGACCTGCAAATGCCTCAGAAAGGACAACAGATAAAAGGTGTAAACGCTGTTTTCTGGGACATGTGGGTGTGTAATCTTAGAGCAGAAGCAGTTTATAATGGTGCTTTGTGCGTGTTCACTGTGAGACAAGGCAGCCAAAGGATTTTCATTTTTGGCAGTGAAAATCTCTCTCTACAGGTTTATCAAGATTGCAGGTACGTGGCTGGGAGCTGTTTAAATCACATAAGCTGAAACCAGCTCACAAACATAAATAGGAGCACATGTACCATATATTACTTCAGGTCAATTAGTTAGAGTTCTAGATTCTTCTCTTGAATAGTCAATAAAAACTGCAGGGAAGGTCTCTTGCCTCATCTTTTGTTCCAACAAATGCAGTCACTGCTTAAGGCAGAGATGAGGAGGAGCCTTCAGACTGCAAATGACCTTCTAGGTTTTCCCATGCACTGGGAGTGTGCTGTGAGATAGGGGAAAGAAGAACAGCCTGCACACTGTCATTGCTACCAGCTCACGTTGACAGAATCATTTATCACAGCCTTTCTTGAGGCCAAATGAATGTGACGGATGCAGAAGTGGTCCTGCTCATGCCAGATTAACTGTATGATTGTATAAATGCATTAATAAGACTCTAATTGTATTGTGTGCCTTTAAAAATAATAATATGCAGTGAGAGCAACATTTTCCAGCCTCGTGCTGTAAAGTCAGACTAATTATTAACAGCACAAGGCGACCCACAGTTCTGGCACTTTCCACAGGTGTCTGACCAGTTCTTTTCTTTATAAACTCCCCTGGGTTGATTAAGCAGCACGCCTTTTGTTTGCCCTGTGCCTGTCATACCTGGGATGCTCTGCTCACAGAACCCTATTCATGGTGTGATACATACAAGCTCGCCTGCTTCTCCTGGGTGTTTTGGGGTGTGATGCAGCCTAACTGCTGTGATAAAGCACTTCCAGAAGATAGAACTATTTCACATCACTTAAACCAGCTAATTTTTTCTAGTTAATTATGGATGTTCATGTCCTCTCTCTTTCTCATTAACTTTGGGACAATGGAGAAGTGGACTGGAATTCGGTAGAAAGCTCTTCGCTGATTGAAGTTGGCAGCTGATAAAGGTTTAAGATGAGGCATTTTGAGGGAGGGTTGTTAATAATAATAACATAATGGAGTAATTAAACTATTGTTGATGGCGGTTTTCCTGCAATCAATGCTGCTTTCCTTCCAGGAGTCCCAGCTGTGTGCCCAGCAGCCGGTGCAGAGTGAGTTAGTGCAGAGGTGCCAGCAGCTGCAGTCCAGGTTATCTACACTGAAGATAGAAAACGAAGAGGTGAGCTAATTGACCCAAATCAACAACCCTTTTGCTGTTTCCAGAGGGCAGTGGCAGCTAATTAAGGAAGAACAGAGTTGTCGTGCTTCTCTTCTATGAAGATTTCTAGTAAAATTCAAGAGTAAGGCAGCAGCATGTTAGGTTGTGACTTTGCATAAAGGCTAAGTGCACGGAGGGGAGCCACTAAAATATGCACTCACCCTTTTTTCCCCGTCCTTAACTCAATAAAAGTGGTTTTGTTGCCGAAACTGTTTGGCCAGTCAGGAAAAGCTAAATGTAATGCTTCAAATTGAAGTCAGTGAATAACGGAAGGTAAGAGCTAATTTTGGTTTAATTGGTCATCTCGGATGAGGAGAGTTCTTGGGCAAAATTGGCAACCCCTTTTTGTCTAACAGGCTGATTGTGGCCCTCAGCAAGGATTTGCAGTGCAGCAAAGCCTTTTTGTAATCTCACATTTCTGTTACACCCAGTAGATGTAATTACAGAAGTAAGACGTTTCTTTCTTTCTTCCAGCACTCCTTGCTTTGAAGTTAAATTTCCCTGCTTCCCTTCCTCACCTCAGCCTGTAAGGTTACAGCCCTTGTCTGACTGTATGTTCAGCATGCACCAAACCTTCATTTGTAGGGATAGTGTTCTGTTAATGAGCAGAACTTGTACCTCACTTATGGCTCACAGGACGTGAAACAAGCAATTCTTGTTTATTAGTAAAATGCTCTGCAGTAACATGAATTCTTTCTTTGTTTCCCCGCTTGCAAGATAGCTCCATTTTCTCATTATTTTCTCTTATTCTTGCTGGACAGGTGAAGAAGACCATGGAAGCTACACTGCAGACAATCCAGGACATAGTCACGATAGAGGACTTCGATGTCTCTGACTGCTTTCAGTACAGCAACTCTATGGAGTCTGTTAAATCCACTGTATCAGAAACCTTCATGAGCAAACCAAGCATTGCCAAGAGACGAGCCAACCAGCAGGAGACAGAGCAGTTCTATTTCACAGTAAGGAGTTAATTTTCAGTGTGAGCACATATAATGTTTTTAGAATTATACTTGTAGGAGAGAGCAAAATAATGCTATCATCTTGCAAAAGTGCTTCTGTAATTGATTTTGGACGAGCAGAGTGAGCATATTAGGTTGTAAAAAGAGTTGCTTTGAGTTCTTTACAAGTATACTGGGATATGTTTGTCTGTTGATGCAAGTTTAGTGTGGATAAATCGTGTAAAATTTGATTTCTCCTCTGTCTGTGGGGAAAACAGCTATCAACAGGGCAAAGCTGCAGCAGCGTGCTGCTCCAGAGCTGCCACATCAGGCACCAGGCTGATCTGCCTTTGGGCTGGCAGAAATATACTCGAGGTGGGTTTCAGGCCTTGGAGATGTGAGGAGCAGCTACTTCAGGGTGTGATGGGTATTGGTGAGAGGGCAGGGCTGTGCAGCAAGGCGCCCTTTGTGTAGGGGAGAATCAGATTTGTGAGCAGTGCAGTGTGCATGCAGCGCTGAAGAATATGAAGTGAAAGAAAAACGTTGACTTCAAAGAGTGTAAGCCGTGCTGGAATGTCCACAGGCTGCATTGCTGGTTAGGCAGGGCTCACAGGTTGATGCAGTGATGGGAATCAAATGGTAGCACTGAGTTGCAGCTTTCCATTGAAGGCAAGTTGTTGCACTTATGGTGGGATGGCTGTGGCAGAGCTCTGAAGGAAGGTTTGTATTCAGAACAGAAGCTTGCACTGGGTGTGCTGGAGGGCAGCACAGGGTGGGTGTCTGTGCTAAGCTAATGAAGCAGTGGAGGAGCAGCAGCAGCAAATCAGTGAGCATTTACCAAACCCTTAGGACATGGGTAAGTGTTACACGAATCTCCACTGCTGATTGCTCTTGCAGCATTGTCCTGCTGGCTCACCTGCAGCACCTGATCCTCGTGCCCTGAATCACTGCCTTGTTCAGAGCTGCTCCTGGGGGGCAGAGGGGAGGAGAACCGCTTTGCTTTCCAGATTGTAGGCAGTTAAGGATGTGGGACAGGGACAAAAACTCTGCTTCTCTGCAGCCTTGAAAGCACTGAGACTTATTCCCAGGGGTGGGGAGATAAGGGCTGGGCTGCGCTTTGTGCTCCCACCCACCCACTGCGTTGTGCTGGAAAAGTACTGGTGTGAGTGAGGGTGTGGGGAAGGTGTCAGGCTGCTTGGATTTGAGGAGATGCTGGGTGTGAAGGTTCACCTTCCCTGTCTGACAGCAGATTTTCACCTCTTCAGTTCTTACGATGTGGAAATAACGTCATTTGAGGATGTTTCTCCGGCGTTGTGTCCAACTCCACTGTGCTCTCAGAACTGAAATCCTGAGGAGTTCATCCATAACTTCAGTTTCTTTTGATTTTTTTTTTAACTAAGCCATGAATTGAACGCCTGTGTGTCCTTAATTCCTTCAAAAAACCAAAAAGCCTGAAGCCTTAATTTGAAATCACTGATTTTTTTTTTTTTTCCTAAGAGCACTACTAACAGGGTGCAGAACGACAGGCATGGGGAAGCGTGAGGAATACATGACATATGTGCTCCCTGTTGGTTGGAACCCTCCCTTCTCTCTCGTAACCCAATCTCTACAGCTCTGCTATAGGCAGACGATGTGCTCAGCGTCTGTTGGAGCTATTTTGAGCTGAGCCTTCTTGTGCTGCCTCTGTCCTCAGATTGGCTGTGAGGCAGCAGCTCGGCGCCTTCCAGAGTCACATTTATCCTCAGATCCCCACTTACACGTTTAAAGGGGGGGGTCAAAATTTGATGCAAAAATGTAACTGGTTAAGAAAACACACTCAGTATTGGCAAAGGGGAGCTGCAGAGGTATTGTACATCATCTGGTGCCTTCTTTCTGCCATAGAGACACATGCTTGCTGCTGGAGCAACCAGAAAGCTGAAGCATTGCAATGGGAAGTGCTGGCACTGCCCAAAAAGAATGGATCTTGTGATGTTTCTGTTTGGTTTTATCAACCAAGGGAACATAGACTGTGGAGTTTAGCAGTTAATTAAAGCTTTGTATTTATATCGCTTCTTGATTTGTACCCTGCCTTTCTTAGGGCTTGCATCCAGGTTGCTCCCATTGTACAAATACCATTTTTCCCCTGGTGGTGTAGCTGGGCAATACCAGACCAGAACTGGAAGAAAGGGAATCATGTTGGGAAAGCTGAAGACAGGAGCAGAACCTCGTGTTACAATGAGGATCTTTCCCTTGTGTTTGTGTTACAGTGAGAATCTTTTCCTTGCAGTTGTGTTTCTAGCTCTTTTTAGAAAATCTCTCATGTTTCTAAAGGATGGTCCGTGGTGTTTTCAGTGTCCTGTGCTGTATATTGAGTGTAAACATATGCTAATTATAATATGGCTGGTTACTGTACAGTGGTATTTCATGTGCTGTGGCACAGCAGAGATAAACAATGCTGTTCTGAGCTGCAAAGAGATGAAAGAGCTGTAAAAACTGCATTTGTAGAGCTGTGAAAGATCAGGAGCAAGTGGGAAAAGTGACTGTGTGATCGTATAATGTTTCTCCGAGGGAACAAACCCCAACTTCGATAGCATCTCCATTTGTTTTGCCCTGTTTTCCCCCCCCCAACCAACGCTGTGTATCACCCAGAGTGGAGGCAGACGCAGTGTTTGACGAGTGAAGTGGGGTGAGAGAGGTTAAATGGGAGAATAAGCACAGTAGCAGCCTTTTAGCTGGGAGAAACAGATTGCTCATTCAGCTGGCGGTGATGCATTTCCATTTCCCCGTCTGAGGAGGAGATGTTTGACAGCTCCTCAGATGTCTGAACGATGCCAAACGTTCCACTGATGCCACAGTGAGACAATAGGAATGGCACACGGATACGTATGGGCAGAGCAGTGGGTTTGCACCCACCCGGGGGTTTTGATGCATTCTTTGCACTACAGATCTGAGTGCAATTCAGTTCTTTGTCACTGCATTCAGAATTGAGTGACCTACAGATGCAATCAGAGGAATCAGCTGTCCACTCGTCACGTTGTTTTCTTCCACTCTTCCAGAAAATGAAGGAGTATCTGGAAGGCAGGAACCTGATAACGAAGCTTCAGGCCAAGCACGACCTCCTTCAGAAGACCCTGGGAGAAAGTGAGTGGGGACCTGCATGTGGCTGCCTGCATTACCCAGCTAACTGTCTAGAATTCCCCAGCAAAGTGGACATTTTCACGTTTCACGAATTTCCTTTTTCCAATCCGCCTGATGGAGAAGCCAGCTGACCTACATGGCTGCTTGAATAATGGGGAACAGAAAGAGCTTAATGAGTCATTAGCGTGCCTCGCTCATTTGGTAAAACGAAGCGTGTGCCCGCTTGCTCATCCTGACCCCTCCCCATTTGTGCACGTTCTGCTTCTCACTGAATAATCCATATTGAGTAAACCTCCTGACTTCCAGATCAGTGATTAGTTCCAAAGCACTGCCTCGTTAGGTGGGTCGGAAGGTTTGCTCACATTGAAGCTCGGCTGCTTTCAACCTCTGGGGTTCAGTGCAGACCGAGCTCATGTAAGTGAACGTGGCTTTTGTTTGGAGAAAAATGAATGAATTTTGCAGCATGGAAAATATGTTGCCCATCTGCATGACGCTAGGCATTTGTTAGTAGTGTCAGAACAAAGCAAGATTTCTTTTCCTTCGTGTTATGGGTAAATTGGGTTGGCCAAACATGCCGGAACTATGCATCCAAGTTTCCATAGAAACCTGACTGCCTCATATTTGCAGAGGAGAAGGTTTGAAGGTCTGGATGTCAGGTCCCAGACTGGCTCTGGGTTTCTAGGCCAGAGAAGGGCTCGTGGTTCGTCGTGGCTTAACGGGACTCCCCACCATTTGTGCTGTGCAAATCTTCTGAATGGAAACGTAAGCAGCATGTGGTCCTTTAAGCACTTTGCTTTTGGTATCAAAATTACACTACAAAAAAAAATAAACCACTGCTGCAGTAATTAAGAGCTTCATGTTTATCAGACCCAAAGTGGAAGGTAAGGCATGAAATGAACCTTGTGCTTGGTAGAGGTTCTCATCTCTCTGTTAGTCTGTGAAGAAGGATGGATTCAGGGCTCTGTGTCCTTGAGGTATTACTTCTGCCTCCAAATATCTCCCAGTGACACCGCAGCGCCCCTGTGAGTGATGACATTCCTGGATCTCAGCTGATCTGTGCACCCAGCCCTATTTTCTCTTACCCTGTCTGTCCCTCACAGCGAGCCCAGACTGTGCTGGGGGGGAAAGAGGAGGAAATGAAATGTGATTTTTGCATTGCTATGTAGGTTTAAAGGCTGCTTTTGTTCTTGTGCGGTTGCTTTGCAATAGCAGAGCTTAGTTGCTCTGTGAAGGGCCCAGTGTGTGCTGGGTTGAGCTCCAGCAGCTCCCAAAAAACATCTCTTCTGTCACCTGTGAGATCAGAGGAGAAAGCCAGGCACATTGTGTGTTGGAGTTAGCAGGTTAATGGTATGAGCTGTAACTATGTCGAGGCTTATTCATAAAATGGCACTTAAATGACACATGGGCAAATAAAATCCCTTTTACAAGCCCGAGGAACACGTTTAGAAGCTTTGCTGGAAATGCAGCATACAGCTGCGTGCCTTCTGTCCCCGGAAACTCCTGGGTTTGTTTTGGGTTTTGTTCTTTGCCCCATTCTCAGGCAACATTTAATAGTCCTCTTGCAAGGTACCTTAATCTAAAGTAATAGAAATAGCAGCAAGTCTTCCTGTGTACAAGCAGTGATGTCCTTGCCTGCTGTATGCACTGCAGGAGTCCCTTGATGTTGCTGCAGCCGTGGAATTTATATATATGAATATTCTGTGATGGAAATGGGACAGATGGCTGGAAATTCTGCTTCAGAATAACGTTTTCATGTAAATTATGCACTGTTTGGGCTTTAGGTGGGGAAGGGAAAGCAGCTATCAAGATGCGTTCAACTCATTGTCAGCCATCAGCAATTAGTCATGTCCTTCCTTCATTCCTCCTTCTCTCAGGAGCAGGAAGGCATTGCAGGAAGGTGGATTTCCAGCTCAGATCAGTGTGGTTTTGGCCTGGCCAGCGTGATTCCCACAGCCCACACTGCTTCGACGTCTCTCACTGTGCTATTTCAGAAGGATGCTGCATAGGCAGCAGTTGTTAGCTTGGCTGCTTCCTCACAAACTCAGTGCAAGTCAATGGAACGTTTTTATAGATGTTTGTGGAAAATATCATTAAACGTCTGCCTCCCAAAATAGCCTCATGCAAGCGAGCTCGGTCCATGGGCTAACAATTCTGCAAATGTTTCCAATCTTGCTAAGTGGCTTTATAAAGTATAATCTCTCTCCCTAGCAATTCCCCTGGGAAAGAGGAGGGCGGGAGAGGTTGACAAGCCCAGTTTTTTGGCAGCTAAAGTCACCAATTAAGAGTGCACAGGGAACCAATTTCCAAAAACAATGCTTTCTAAAGAAAGAGTGCTGGGGCAGCCCGAGCTGTTCTGTGCTTTCCTGGGGGGGCCGTGCTCTGCTGACCTCCTTGGCAGTGCTGCAGGGATGCTCACATCCAACCCTCTGACTCTCCTTGTCCTCCTCTTCCCAAACCTGGCCTTGCAGAGCAGCAGAAGGTATTTTCCCATTCCTCTCCCCTAATGAAGTGATGTTCTTTTTTTCTTTGTCTCCACCACAGGTCAAAGGACTGACTGCTCCCTTGCCAGGTAGGTGTGGCACAAAGGCTCAATTTTGCTGCAAATCAATTGCCAGCTCAGGATATGCAAGTGTTAGGAAAAAAATAAATTCATTTCACTGATGTGTAACCACGTTCCCATCCTTAAATACCATTGCAACGCATCAGTGCAGAGTGGTGATGCTTCTGGTTTTGTCCCGTGCTCTGCTCTGCAATGGAACTGGATTGCAGCAAGCCCCAGAGAATCACCTCCTAACTTGTAATTAGGGCCAATCACCGAGCAATAGCTAACCTTCCCTTGATGGGGTTTTTATAAAGCATAACAAATGTCTGTCTGCAGATGGATGGGTTTGGGGAGCTGGGCTGTGCATGGGGGCTGTGCATCATCCTGCCTTGTAACAAAGGGAAGGTGATTACTGCTGATCCACAGCCATTACTACTTTTCAGATTCCTCACAGCAAAGCAGAGCTGACAGGTCCTAATTAGTGCCTGACATCTGTAATAATAAAATATTATTCATCATGAAACAATTTTAAATATCAAAGAATCATTACTGCTAATAGTTTAAAATAGGCCTTATTGTCAGTGACAGCCCATGGAATCTGCTTGCTTTTTTTTTTGTGTGGTTCATTCAGTGTTTTTGATTTATTTTTTTCCTAAAAGGAATTTCCCCTGAATTAACAATCTGTTTTTTTTTTTTTTCTTCCCAAATTGCAGTTCTAATCACCTTATTTATAATTCAGCAGCCATCTGCTTCAATGAGAGGCATTAGGGCCTTTCTCCCACTATCTCCCATACTTCATTTTTTACCAGGGACTATAGGAATCTTAAACCCCAGTAATAAATCTTAGGGCGATACCTTGGCAAAAGAAGGCTCCTTCCTCGTTTCCCTGCAATTAATGTCTTCCAGCATCACTAAATGAGGCCATCATGATTTGAATTGAGTTGGCTGAGCCTGGCTGGTGTTGGGGGGCACTCGTTTATGTGTCTGTTTGAAGGCTCTCCCATGCAGGCATAGGGCTCTGCAGCGGGGCTCTCTGGCAGCTGCTCCCACCTGCTCCAATTTATGGCAAACTTCACCTCGAGTGAGGAGTGGATAGAACAGATTTCCATATGGTTGGAATTAAAACGTCAAGGGTAATCTTTTGTCAGAGCGCTGGGCTCCCTTGTGTCTGTGTCAGGTTTGTGGTGATTTAAAGTCACTTAAAATCATCTGAAGTTCCATGCATTGAACGAGACTAAGTCGTTATGATTTGTATATCTGGCTCCTTCCCTCCCAGATCAGCGTGGCTTGGAATACCAAGCAAGAGCTACAATAGTAGAGAATTATCTTGACTTTTTCTCTTCTGTTTTTCCTCTGGCATCCATGGGCTGTTCTGATCTCATCAGTGGCAGACGCAACTCCACTGTAAGAAAGCAGGTAATCAGTGTTTGCTTAAGTAATGGGGTGTGTGTGCGTGCAAATGAGGATAGATGGGAAACTGAAGGCTTTCCAGCCTTTTCTTCCACGTCCCATTTCATCCTCCTTTAAATGGAACTGCTGTCTGCTAATTCAGTAACTGAAATCAATAAACACAGATCCGCAGCCTCCATTTGTTTTCTTTGACAAAAACTTCAAAAAGGGTTTTATTCTGCCAGTGTTTCTGAGGGACCTGGAACCAAGGAAGCCAAACAGCCTTGAGCTGTCTGCACGGTCATGGTTTATGGGTTTCATGCTGCTCTATTTCTTTGTCCCCTTTCCCTTTGTTTTCTCTCTGGAATGCTATTAGAGCAGTACCTACTTGCTTGTTGCCTCCTTGTAATGAAGATTTACAACAGCAGTGCATTGGTTTGCTGGCTGTAATGGGTAATTTATTACTTTTTAGAACCTAAACAGATCTGGAACTGCAGTGGAGCAGAACGTGGCAGATGAAAGGACAGATTTGCTCTCCGTTGTTTCCCCCCAGTTCACCCCACCCTGCTTCTTCCTTTTTACTTTCTGCAGCACGTTTGAATATGAGGAATATGGAGATCTGTATAAAGCAAAGCTCATGGCCATAGCAGTGCTATCAAGAAGATCTGGGTAGTCTTGCAGCATGTAATGCTCTGGGCTTTTGGAGGCTTGGAGGTTTGCCTTCATCACCAGTTATTGTAATGAGGCCAAATGAGAATTTCTAGTCCTGTTCTTGTTTTTCTTGTTGTTTTTTTTTTTGTTGTTGTTTTTTGCCATCCCTCTGCGTTCTGACTGTTATTTTTTTCTCCCTGTTGTGCAGGATTCCTCTCAAGCCATTCCCCTGGTCGTGGAGAGCTGCATACGGTTCATTAGCAGGCATGGTGAGTTCATGGGCAAAAAGTTTCCTGTTCTCTCTCTCTATATATAACTTGTATACAT
>JAOWBP010004656.1:1845915-1864179 GCA_028571105.1 Tragopan temminckii
GGGCAAAATCCTTTTCTCCCATTCAGGTGGGTGCCTGTCGCCACCTCAGCTGTGACCCTGCTGCTCTGCGCTCTGCTCCTGCTGCTGCTTTACATCATGCTCAGCAGGAAAATAGGTAACGCACCGCCCTGAGCTCCTCCATCAGCCCTCAGCTCAGAGAGAGAAAGGGAGCTGCCCAAAGTCTCAGCACCCCCATCCCTGAGGCACCCCAAGCACCTTGTCCAGCCCTTGTTCCTGCTATGGGGCACTGGGTTTGGGCACCCCTACATCCATCAGACCCCCCTGCTCAGCACCGATGTGGGGCCGCATTGATCGCAGCACAGCCGAGCAGCCATGCACAGAGATGGGGTTGCACAGCCCGGGATGCAGTGCTGTTCCAAAAACATTTTGTGTTATCGCTCCGGTTAGCAGAGCAGTGGGGAAACAATGACAGAATCAATTTGCAATATCAGAATCCAGACGGAGCTGTGATTTCCAGCAGGAAAAGAAGCGCTGCCCACATCTGCACACAACGCGTGCTCTGCCGGGCCTGTGGGTCAAAGCAGATCTGAACTTATACATGGGAAGGGTCCCCAATGTGCTGATTTGACTTTGGAGTCTGACAACACAGAGAAAAGGGAGCAGACTTCATCAGCTCAGTAATTGAATGGACGGATATTTACCCACTCCAATACAAAATAATAATTGCTGCTGTGCTACGGCCCGCACCAAGCTGGCTTTGGGGAGTGGAGGGGGGATGAGCTGTGCAGGAAGCTGTAGGGAAACCGGGGAGAGAAAGCACCCAAATGGCACCGGGGGGATGTGGGGAGGGGCTGCAGCTGGCACAGAGCTGCAGCAAAGGGCTGAGCACCTCCCTCCCTATTACAGA
The DNA here is from genome assembly GCA_028571105.1 of Tragopan temminckii. Lineage (NCBI taxonomy): Eukaryota > Metazoa > Chordata > Aves > Galliformes > Phasianidae > Tragopan > Tragopan temminckii. The sequence continues at coordinate 1,846,784 of JAOWBP010004656.1, forward strand.
CAGGCACCGCTGCAGCGCACAGGTGAGCAGTGGTCCCACAGCACAGCCCCAGCAACCACCCACCTCTTCAGCTGGAGGGGAAGGGGTGCAACAACCAAACTATACGGGTAAGGGGGATCCTGCAGCACGGCCGTGCATTGCTTTGTGCTTTGTGCAGTGCTTACATAGAGCTGCTCAGTGCTGCTCCTCCGGGTGCCGATGCAGGGCAAGCAGTCTGCAGCCATGCACTGCGTGCAGCAGCCCTGTGCATTTCGGGCCTCTCCTGCTCCTTGTGGGCACTGCTCGTGGGCAGGGGGATGGATGGGGTGGGATCACACTGTGCCATCTGCATTTTCACTTTTCACTTTTGTGTATGTGAGCATCACGGGCTGAGAGCATTCCCACGTTTGTCGCTGCTAACGATGGGGAGCACAGAGGCGGCCGCTTCTGCTGCTCACACTGTTCTCTAATTGCTTTTTCTCCCTGATTACACATTTCTGGGATACATGTCGTTTTGAAGGGAGCAGCGAGACGTCTTCAGAGACCTCAGAGGACTCGGACAGCAGCTCTCTGCACCCACAGGTACGGAGCTGTGCTCCATGGGCAGAGCTCTGCCAACAGCAATCACTGCTGCTACAGCCGTGGCAGCACAATGAAGGCAAACACATTGAGATGTATTAAAAGAACCAGTGGTACAACTGTAGGTGTTGTCCCCTGCCCCATGCAGTGCTGACAGGGGATGTTCCCATGGGTGATGGGGGTGCCAGGGCATGGTGTACGTTTCAGTTCCAGGGCGCAGCCACCCTGAGGTGCTGCTGTCTGACCCAGCGCTGTGCCTGCTTCCCCAGGAAAGGAAAACCTGCTCAAAGGAAAACCTCAACTACACATCCGTGCTGTTCCCGGGGAAGGGCCACGGGTCAGGCCCTGATAGGAACTACGAGAACATAAAGATTGGCGCTGATTACGTCAACGTGGACCCAAAAAAGAAGAAAGCAGATTTTTGGACCTGTTCCAGCCCTGTGGCATCCAAGTCCATCGAGTACACAGAGGTGAAGCTGTGACACTCCCTGGGGTCCCACTGCAGCCACCGCTCTGTGCCCAGGTCAGTGCTGGCACAGGGCTGCTGCCATTCCCTGTGATGGTGCAGCTCCCCCAGGGATCTCTTGGGGTCGGAGGCTGTGGGTGTGGGGTGATGTGGGGCTGCCCCACACCTCCCTGTGGGGAAACGCTCCTTCTCAGACTGCCACAAGCTCTGCACATGTGTGTGAATGCCATTTTCTCATCTTGCGAAAGCAAACGCTCCCCCAGCGGGATGTGGGTAAGAGAGAGAAATGCAATCATTTCCAAAACATCCCTCCATTGGGCTGACATATCCTGTGAATAATGCTTCCTTTGCTGATTGCTGTCATAAAAACCTTTTAAACGCACTCCATCCACCGGCTTCACCCTTCCTGCCCTCACACTGAGCCCTCCTCCCTGCACCCCATTTTCCTCTGATGCTAAACCCCCTCAGGGCCCCATCAGCCCTTCACCTGGCACTGGGGTGGGCACTGAGGGCATTGCCTCTCTCAGCTGCTGGAGATCACTGGGGCTCTAAATCCCCTCTGGATGTGGGAGAAGCAGGATGGGACTGTGGCATCTGTGCATGAGTAAATCACTGCATTGCATTTTCCCTGTCTCCCACCTTTTGCTTTCCCTGCAGCAAACATGTGGGGTGCAGGAGGTGATCTTCCCCACCCGAGCCGTGCCCACCCCAGGGTGAGTGTGGCTCCCACTTCAGTTGCAGCTCGGTGTGACCGACCATGGCTCACCTGGGATGCTGCAGGGACAGCAGGAAGAAATCCCATTGCATCCAGGTCCTGTGCCCTGCAGGTGCTCTGCTCCTCGCTAAATAAGACAAAAGCAGCAGCAGCGATTTGAGAACGGTTCTTTAATGAGGTGCAGCAGCTGTTCAGCAGCGCAGAGCGGCACTGTGCAATGGCTGCTGACTGCAGGAAGAAGAAACCTGGTAGGAGGGAGGCAGAGTCTGCTTGGGTGAGCTGGAGGTGGGCCAGGGCTCTTCCAAGCATCTCCTCAGTGGTGCCCGTGCTGCATTTGGGGTGCTTGTACTGCTGCATTGCAGTGCTGCAGAGGGGAAATACCTGGTGCCGTGCAGTGCTGCAGAGAGCAATGCAATGCAGTGGCTGTGTCTGCTGCAGCCCTGGGGACTTGTGCAGAGCCACAGGGCAGGGAGAAGCCGTTTACATTGGCTGCTCCACCAGCAAAGCCATGAGGCTGGGAGACAGGCAATGTGACTGCAAGGAGCTCTCGAGCAGATGTGGCTGCAATGCCTCCTGCTGTGCTCAGACTGCTTTGCTGGCGGCTGTTAAACACCCAGAACTCAAAAAGGGTCTCTCCTAAAAGATGTGCTGATGCAGCATCCCCCAGCAGATGCCTGGGTAATGAGCACGGAGGGGAGCAGGGTGGCGGATGGGGATGCATCATAGTGCATGGGGAGGTGAAAGCTGCACATGGTGGTGGGCTGTCTCCATCTCCTGTTGCACACAGCTCATGCAGGAGCAAAACCCACGAGGACAAGAAGGCTGGTGATACATTCTGGGTTAAGCACACAGCTCCTGGTGTAACGCAATGCTGCCAGGAGGGGAGACAGTCCTGCAGTGCCATTGTTCACAACGTCACAGCAGCACCACAGCCTACAGCGTGCCCGATTCGGTCATAGCTTCCTCCTCGGGGGGGGTGAGGTTGGTGCCACTGCCCCTGTGCAGGGGGATACCAGCACTGAGGCCGTGGCTGAGGATGGTGGTCCTCCTGCTGCACAGGCTGCCGGCCGAGCCCTGCCTGCGTGGTGCGGATTTGGGGCAGCCCCATAGGGCCAGGCAGCGTGCTGCATCCTGCAGCGGGCGCCCGCTGAAGAACATGTAGATGCAGGGGTTGCAGCAGCTGCTGAGGCTGGCCAGCAGCATGGTGATGGTGAAGGCTGCGTCAGCGGACTCTGGGGAGGCAAAAGGGGAGGGTGTAAACCTCCACTGGAGTGGGCTCGGGGTGAAGGGGGCTCAGCGTGCAGCGCTCAGGGCTTTGGGGGGTTCTCTGTGGCTTCAGTGCTAAAAATTCCTTCTTGTTCCACTCCCATCCCGTTGCTGGGGTGGCAGCTGGCAGCTTTCAGACCCGCTGCTTCACTCAGTATGCTGCCAGAGCACCTCCCAGAGGGCTGGCAGGCTGGGTAATGCCTCAAGCAGGCCAGGAGAGATACTGAAATTAAAAACGTATGAAATGAAATCCCAAATCAGCTTCTCCAAGCTCTGCAGCTGGCTCAGCAAAAACCCAATGGGCACTCGATGCTCTGAGCAAAAGAGCTGCGATCCCTCCAGAGGAAGGAGGGTGGGAAGCAGCACAGATAAAACTCTCCCTGCAGCCACACGGGAGCACAGCAGCTCCTGGAACAAACTCCCAAATGAGGGCAGAGACATATGGCAAAGTGTTTGAGTAACAACTTGATGCCTCCGTACAGCTGCTGGTCAGAAGTCATTGGTTTTCAATGGGTTTGATGGCAAAAAGCAATGATTTGGCTCTGCAGAGATGCTATCAGGGAGTTAAGCAGTGCTTTGCCAAAAAAAAACCAAGAAATGCCCAAGAAAATAAGTGGGCTCCTGCTTGTTAAAAACACAAAGGGCTCATCGCCACCACTACTCACCATCATCAGGAGCATCCTCGTCCCACACTGACCACATCTGCATGCTGAAGAAGGGAGCCCAGCAGGCAACGTAGGCCACCACGATGACAAATGTCATCTTCACCGTGCGGATCTTGGCGCGGGAGATGGTGCGCACGCTGCTGACACGCGAGGGCTGCCCGGAGTGGCACTGTGTGCCCTTCTGACTGCAGCACGGAGTGCTGGGGGAGGCTGCAAGGAGCCCTCCTGCCGTGGGGACGCAGCTCTGCGTTTTGCCTTTGAGGTTCTTGCAGATCTCACGGCAGATGAGGCTGTAGCAGGCGGTGAGGATGCCGACGGGCAGCAGGAAGATGCACAGCGTGGTCCAGGTGATGTAGGCACGGGCGCCCCATGGGTACCCGAAGTCAGCCCAACAATCCAGCACCCCTGAGCCCGGCCTCACCTCCCGTAGGGAGAAGATGAAGAGCTGGGGGGTGCTGAGCAGGCAGCTGAGCAGCCACGCAGCCCCAACCATGGCGCAGGGCTGGCGGCCGGGCTGGCGCAGGGCGCGCAGCGGGTGGCACACGGCCACGTAGCGATCCAGCGTCATGGCCATCAGCATGTAGGTGGAGGCGAACATGCTGAGCACCTGCAGGTACTTCACTACCCTACAGAGGAGGTCCGGCCCTACAAAGCGGTACGTCACCTCCCACAGCATCTGAGGCAGCACCTGGAAGAGCGCGACGCCCAGGTCGCTGAGTGCCAGGTGCAGCACAAAGAGGTGCATGCGGCTCAGTTTCCTCCCGGGGCGGCACACGGCCAGCAGCACGGCCAGGTTGCCCACAGTGGCCACCAGAAGGATGGCTGCCAGCACCCCCACCTCTGCCCTGGCCAGCTGTTCGTCCCGGCCCTGCAGCAGGGTCCGGTTGGGGGTCCCTGCTGGGGGCTGAGAGCTCTGCAGCTCTGTGCTGTGCGTGGTCTGACTGCTGTGAGAGCTGTTCCAGTCCCAGCCCGGCTCCATCCCACTCCTCTGCATGTCCCCCAGCACCGTGGCTGGTTGTCACCTCTGTCCCTGTGCACCCACTCGCTGTGGGTTTCCTGTAGGGGTGCAGCAGTCCCGGCTCAGCCTTCGATCTGGGCTGCACTGAGTGCTCCTAAATCCTCATATCTCCCCGCACGGCTCATCTTGCAATCCGCCTCTATCCCTCAATTGTAAGAGAGCTCCTCTTTATCTCTTCCTTTCAGTGCAGTGACAGCAACAGAGGCTTCATCCCTTTGGCCTTTTCCCTCCAGGAGCAGGCAGGACACCAGGGAACCAAGCACATAGAATCCCTGCAGCAAGCACTGTGGGCAGGGATTTATAGTGGGATCCCCCCCCCTCCGCTGCCTCCAGCTGCTGCGTTGCTGCAATCAGAGCTGTGATCCCAGGCTCTGAGGAGCTGTGCTGCTCCCCCCCCCCTGCAGCCCCTCTTCACTGAACTCCACCAATATATATTATATACACACGTGCTGTTCCACGTTTGTTTTGCCACACTGAAGCTTTGGTTTTCCCCTCCCGGCTGTTGATTTACGCCAAGAAGAAATAGAGATATGCATCTGTTTGTGGAGTTATTACTTTTCGGGGGAAATACAGCAGCAAACAAAAGGAGTGCATTGGGAGAGGCTTCTTCCCAGCAGCTCCCTGCCCCACATTGATCGGTGTGTGCACGGCTCTGCCCCACTGGGTGTGATATCACCATTCAGGTGCCTGTAAGAGGCAATTATTTGCCGAGTAAAGATTTGCAGATCACCTCTAATAACCATAAATGAGCACAGTTTGTGTCTAATTAAAAGACATTCATCCTTATAAGAGACCCTACGGGTATAAGCTACCTATCATAGGAAAGAGCCTCTGTGAGTTGGTGACAGGAGGTGTTTTGGGGAATAATGCAATTTGCTGCGGTTGTGATCAGACAGCTGCTTTGCTGGGAGATTAATAGAGGGCAATGCAAAAAAAAAAACAAAACCAACCAGCCCACAAATCAATAAAAAGCAAAGCTGAAGGCAGAGGTGGAAGGGCTGATCCCTATGGCATTTTGAGGCCACGCTCAGCTCTCACTGCCACCAGTTTGGTTTGGAGCAGCTCCCTCCGCACTGGGGCTGCTGCTCCAGGTTTGTGTGTTCAGCAGCAGGGAGAATCCTCCTGCAAAGGCGCTTATGGGAAAGCAGGACTCATCCACAGAAGAAAAACCATCCTCAGAAGATAAACATGCATTTTCTATAGGGAAAGATGATCATGGAAAGGAAATTTCTCAAGCAGAAGGATTGAAAAAGAAACTCATTCACTCCCATTGGTTTCCTGCACTTTTCTGAATACGTTGCTGGTGTTTCCAGGTTGTATGTCAGCCAAACCAGAGCTGCTCCTTCCACAACGGCAGTGCAACGCAACCCCTTGTTTGCACAGCAGCCCTGAGCACAACGGCTGGAAGCACAGGGATGCACAGCAGGGATGCACAGCAGGGATGCACAGCAGGGATGCACAGTGCATGGCATCCACCTGCAATGCACGTCCTCCTGAGGTCCTGGCCGTGCTCCAGCAGTGAGCTCACAATGGCCACAGCTCAGGAATTGCTCAGGCAGAGCTGTGCAGGAGCCCTGGGGCTGAGGGTTGAGCAGCACACAGCTGTGCCCCCACCCACCACCCCCAGCTGCAGCCACTTGGGGCCATTTGCCAACCATCAGCCCCCAGGAGCAGACCCTGGTGTGGGCTGGTGGTGGAACTGTGCTTTGTTGGTGCTGCTCCTGTGAGCGTGGTTTGCTTCCCAGCAAAGGAAGGAAGCACAGGGGGTCATGGGGAGCCCCAGTTCTCTGCACGCTGCTGGGTGCTGCTGCAGCACTCTGCATTTCCTCGTTCCTCCTGGGTGTGACGCTGAGATACCGGACCGTGAAACTCAATTTGTAAGTCCTTAATGTTGCATTTGTCAAGGTAGAACCGTGTCACAGAGTCAATTTTTGGCAGCTGGTAGCATCAATATGACATGGAGCAGAGCACGTGGAATGTACTCTGTGTTCCTGCACCCTGTGGCACAGGGAAGTTTAACAGTAATTCAACCTCTTGGCTCTGTACCCGGCTTCTTTGTTTTATGGGTAGCTAATTAATAGGAAAAAAAAATGAACGAATGAAGGTTGCTGGCTTGGGTTTAAGCACTGCCTTGGCTCGCTTCTCAAAACAAATATTTTCCTTGTGGTGTGTGATGGGGTTAATCTCGTGTTGCTGACAGCACAAAGCGTGCTTGGGCTGTCTTTAGTATTTAAAGACTAAAATGCCTTTTGTAGTTCAGGTCAGGAGATGTAGATCTGCTCGTGTCCCACTTGTGCAAGTGCTGCAGGGTGGGCGGTGTTGCCGTAGGTTGGGATCGTTGTGGGGAGGCTGCCTGGGGCAGGAAGGAGAGCTGGTCCCCTAAAGCCAGACAGCCTCCGAAATTAGGCCCCGTGTTTTCCTTCCACCCCTGAAGATTCCCCTGCTCAGGGTTCCCTGTCTTTACAGCCCTGTGTGCTCTCACAACCCCAGCTTGCCACTGGTTGCAGCCTGTGCTCTTCTCAGGCCCAGGGAGCTGCAAACCAAAAACGTGACATCATCGCTTCTGGTTGCTCACGATGTTTGTGAAGAGCTTTCAGAGGAGTGCCCACGTGGTGCTCCTCTTATCAGGGCACCGAATGTCTCTGTGCTGTAGTCATCAGAGGATGTGATTGCACCCATCGAGGGCAGGGCTGGGATCGGGCACAGCCCAGCGCTCCCCTGGGCAGACCCAGCTCAGCACCTTCCTGCCGTCGCCCTGCAGACCTCTGTGCAGTTGGGCAATGTCAGCTGTGGCACAACCCTGGGCGCTGCAGGCAGGAGCTGCTGTGATTTGAAAGCAATTACAAACCAGATGTGCCCATCAGCCTCCCCTTCTTCCCCCTCCGTTCCCTTTCTCAGAGTTGTTTTGCGTTTTTTGCCCTTTAATTAAAACCCGTGATGCTGCTTCATGTTGGAGAGCATCTATAAATATGCCGAACAGGTCGCAATGGAAAGCTGTGCTCTGGGGTCAGGGCAGGGCTGGGTTTGGTGCCCATCTGCAGAGCAGCGATGGGAAAACACAGAAGGAGGGGAGGGCCAAAGCACACCGCATGCAGCTGGAATCCCTTCCTCGAATATATCTCTTTTTTACTTCTAAAGCAAAGAAGGATGACCCTGAAGTGGTGGATGGCACCGGAGGGGGGAGGTTTCCATTCAATGAAATGAACGCAGCCCTGGGGCTATGGCAGCTGATAACTCCATTATTGTTTGCTCTTTCTCCTTGTTCTGCTGTACCTTTTAATTGGACACACACGCGTGGAAGCAGTTAACTGAAGTACAGACAAGTGCCTGAGGGCAAATAGAAGCTACGCACCTTCATGAGGGCAAATAGCTTGTTTGCCATCCCTGCCTTCCCCTGCTGGTCCCCGTGTGCTCACAGGGGGCTTCAGAGCAATGGGAGCTGCAAAGTGCTTCAATTTCCTTCATCTCCTTCTGCTGTTATCACCATTAGCATTTAAAAACCAGACCCAGGCAGAGGGTGTATGACCTTAAATCAATAGTAAAAAACCCACAAGATTACATTTTGAGGCTGGAAGCCGAAGGTTTGGGATGGTAGTTTTTTCTCTCTTCCATTCATTTGTGTTGTTTTCCCCCTCCTGATGCCACTGTAGGACATCTCCACGCTGAAGTCCCACTGTAACCAGGTGGGACAGGTCCCAAATTTTGCTCCATACAGTGGGAATCTGATCTGTGCGTGTGATTTTCATGCTCTGCAGCCTGTAGGGATGGGAAGCGTTTCTTTTCATGAGAAATCCTGCTAGCAAACCTGCATCCATGGGATAAGCAGCTCCAGCACCTGCAGTGAATCCGGGGCTGCAGTGGGCACAGGAATGGAGCTCTGATGCAGACTAAGGAGAGCAGAGGCTTTAAGATGTGTTTCATTCAGTGTAAGGAGATGACCCAGACCCTTTCTGTGACCCCAGGCTCTCTCCCTGCTGTTTTCCCTTCTCTCCCAATGTCAGCACTGCAGTCATTGAGAGCCCATTGCCTCCCAGGTGAGAAGCATCAATCAGGATGATGAAAGCAGAGGAGCAGCTGCTTTGGGATGTGTATTAGGAGGTGATGAATAACAGGAAGGATGTCTGCAGTGATCCGTGCTCTCCCCACTAAAGCAAAGTTCAAGGCTTCGTGATTAAAGGCTGTTCTTGCCTGCTTGATAATCAGGCCCAGGTTATACCCAGATACAGGGGAAATTTGTTTGGGGTTACATATTGCTTCCATGAGACCACGTCTTGTTCAAGAGGCTGCTATTGAGGTCAGTTTGTTTCCTTCAGCTAAAATAGGTGATGCTGGGTGTTTCTCACCTGCCTCGCTCTCTCTGCTTTTGGCATTATTACTGAATGCTGTTGGGTGGCCAACTATGGGCCTCCAAGAGGTTGCAAGCAAGGACTTGGCTGCTAGAACTCCTGTGGGATGTGCTGTTCAGCATCTGAGCAACGTGCTTTGCTCTCCTGCTGTCATTTTGTGCATGTGAATGGAGAAGAGGACAAAATAAGCCCAATTATGGTGCACTATGGTGGTTCCACCAGTAGTCTAGCTCAGCAGATCTGAAGTGCCAGTGGGATTTTTACCTTCTGCCTGCACGATACGTGGATGTCTTATTTTTTTTTTCTTCCCCCCTCCCATCTAAGTGTGTGAAAATCTCCTAGGAAACGTAGCCCTAATGATCTGCCTTCTCCCCATGCTATGCTTCCTGCAAATGAAGCAGAAAGCTGCTCTCTAACTATGCTGCCAGCTCCTCCTAATGGAATGGCTGTGGGCAGAGGACGGAGCGGTGCTGATGGAGTTATGGCATTGGGGTGATGGCTTTGTTTGCTGGCTTCCTGCTGGAGGTCTCAGTTTTTGGGATGCACAGTTTGTTGCAGCGCTCTGAGCATTTCTATTACTGCAGGATCTGCTGAGCTGGAAGGAGGCACGAAGAAAAAGCACAGCAGATGCTGAGAGATTGTCTCCCAGGGGAGCAGCCTTTCTGGATGTGAATGGGGAGAATCGGCTTCACCCTTTGGCAACGGGTGGGTTTGGGGTTATCACCCCATGCTGTGGGCTCATCCCACCAGGCTGTCTTCTCAATGCTGCAGTGCTGCTTTCCCCACACCACAACTTGTTTGGGAGCAGGCAGCAGCTGGCAAGGGCTGGCACAACGCAATGAGCCCTTCCCTTTGTCCTTTGGTTGGGACAAAGCCAAGCTGACCCGCTTCCCTTCTCTGGGTCCTCCAGCAGATTGGAGCCCTGGGCAGGCAGTTAATGCTGCTTAATCCCCTTCCGACGTGGGATGTGTATGAAGGGAAGGTGATAAAGCACACGGCTGCACACAGTGTACTGCCTGATGCTCAGGTCACTGTGGGCCACTACCCGGAGTTCAACTTCTGATTCCTTTTGGGATCCTGTGAAGAATGGACAGAAATGGGTATTTTCAGTCTACAACGTTGGAAAATTGTCCGTCTGTTCTTGAAGAGCTTCTTGCAGCCCAGGGGTAACAGCGTTTACAGGATGGTTTGTTGTGTTGGTGGTAGAAAAGCAGCTCCTTGAGTGATGACTGCAAGGTGAAATTGGGCACGGGGCAGCGTGGATTAGGAGTGATTTGCTCCCTCCTTGGAAACTGGTTCATAGAATCATAGAATGGCTGGGGTTGGATGGGACCTCAAGGATCACGTGCGAAGTGCCTGACGCGGTGCCTCTCAGTGCCTGATAAAGGCAAACCAAGGTGAAAGCCATGCTGGGAGCATAACTCCTGCTTTCCAGGCAGAGCACAGACTGAAGGGGTGATTTCAGCTGAAGCTCTGTGGCAGTCTGCTTTGTGCATCCCTAAGAACACCATTTAACATCGCAGACAATTACTTCGTCGCTGGCTCTTCCCTGCACGCACAGTGCTAATTGCCAAGGCATCTCCTAAAAGCTGTTTCCACATGCATTTGCACAACAGATTTTTGAAAGGCCATGAGGATGTACTTAGCGCCGCTGCGAATGAGAAATGTTGCCCTGTGTTTCACAATAATGACATTTTGGGACCAGCCAAATGCAAAGTTTTATCACTTCTCATCCGAATGATCTGTGGACCCGTGTTCTTGGCTGTAATGGATTACCACTTCATCATGCAAGCAAAGCGCAGCCTGCAGTCAGAGCCTGCTGGTGGGGAAACCACAGCCTGAAATCAATGCATTTTTTCAGGGGCCTCTGTGTTATCTTGCTGTCTCACTGAGCTGCTGTCGTCTGGAAAATGAACCACATTAACATGCAGGTCAGGCTGCAAGGGGTGATTTTTCCTTAAGGCTTCTGTATGGGTATGGCAATACGGATATTGTAGCAGAGACAGGTTTCCATCTGTTCTGCCCCATCTTCAGAGGAGCTCACGCACCAAGAGCTCTCCCCATCTCCAGCTGAGTGCAGGGAGCCCAGTGATGTGCTGCGGTGGGAGGGATGGATGTTTGTTTCTCATGCATTGGTGCTTTGAGGTTATACAAGACAGAATGAAGGCGTGCTCTGGCTGTGGACCTGGGCCTCTCAAAACTCTCCATTTGCTCACATCTCATTGATAGCCTTGGAATCGTTATGGTTGGAAAAGACCTCTAGGATCACCCAGCCCAACAACCCACCTACCACAATATTGCCCACCGAACCACCTCCAAGCAAAGGGATAAATCCAAGCATCCTTAGCCTTGCCGTGGAGCAGAGATTGCTCTCAATGCAGTGCTGGGGGAGTTTGAGGCTGAACCATGCAGATCTGCAACCCGCAGCACTGCTGGTTCCCTTCTGTCATTCGTAACCATTGGGTGCTTTGGGTTCCACCCCAAGGCTTAGCAACGTGCTTCACCTGTCACATGGAGGTGACAGCAAGCACAGCCTCAGTGAGGGGGTGGATTTGCAGCTAACTGTTGGATGCAGGCGAAACGTGAAAATCACTGCTAACCCCTTTGTGTTGAGCTGAGGTTGGAGCCCTCACAGTCTGTGGTCTCTCGGGTAGCTTGATTTGACGGTGAGACTGAAAAGCAATTAAATGAATTTCTACCACCCCGAAAGCTAATTGGGAAAGGATTACTGGGAGGAAATTGGAGATGCAGAAGAAAGGTCTCTCTCCCTGATGTGACCCATTCCTGCTGCCTGGGCGGGCGCTCGGCCAGATGCTGCTTTCTCTCTTGGGTGATTTGTGCATAACAGAATCCACCGTGGCTCAGGGCTGACTCTGCTGCGCTCAGGATGGATGCTGTGCTGCCATCAGCACTGCTTGAATCCGCCCCACTTGAAAAAAAAACCCCATTTGGGATGCAGGGGAATGAAGCATCGCTTGGGAAGTTACAAAGGTCCCCAGAGCCCTGGGCAGCCCCATTCAGCTAATATCCCAACTTCTGACAGCCAATATCCACTGTCCTGCCCCACGACTAATTAATTTTATACATGAGTGGATTTAACACCATCGTTTAGCTCCGTCTGCTAGAGGAGGCTTTGAAGTACAAACTGATTATACAGGGAGCAAGCTGGGAGCTGGTTAATAAGCTCCAACAAAGTGTGTGCTGCTGGGAGGCTGCATTAGATGAAACGTAGAATTTTATTGTTGTTTTGTCTCAGACCTCAGCTTGAAGATGAGGAGATTTTGTCACCAGAGAGAGAAACCCAGCGACAGCACTGGGAAACGTTTAAAGGTATTCATGCGCAGGGTCTGGCTCTGCTGCTCTGAGAGCTTCGTTCGTTCTTCACCTCATTTGCTGGGCTCTGCTTCACTTCAGGCGGGCTGCGTGTTAATGGAGGAGATCAAATTGAAGCAGCTGAGCAACGCTGCTGGTGTGGGTATCATTTCTTGGATGTTCCTGAATCCTGGTGCTCACGTCTCCCTCTGCTAAAGGCATTCTCTCTGGGTGGGCTCTCGATAGCCTGCTCTTTTGTTTTGATCATCTTGAACAGTAAGCAAGGAGGTCATTTAATTGATCACCTTCTGCACATTCCCAGACAAGAGGTTCCCCAATGGGAAGCCGAGATCCAGCCAACGCATTCCCCAGGGATGATCCAGGTTCAGGCAGTAATGACAGACCGGTTAGGAAACCTTTCCCGTGCGGCCGTTAAACGACTTTGTGCAGGACAGCACCCTCCAGCCTTCCTTCTCCTTTTGTTCCTTGCACAGGCTGTTCGTTTCTTGCTTTTGTTGCTGTTCTGCTGATCAGATCTGGCTCCAAGAGAGCATTCTGAATAGCGGACTGAGGGGCTGGGGCATCACCGAGGGCACGCCGTCCTCTCCGGTGTGGCACCGTCCCCTAGTGGAACGGGGGCTGCGCGGAGATCTTGGGCACGTTTTAAAGAGGCGCATCACTGAGAGCGCGCACGGCTCCGAGCGTTCTGCATTACAGCGACCCGGGGGCGCTTGGAATCCACCGTGGCCGCCAGGAAGGTGAAAGGAAAAAAACTCTCGGTCTCTCCCGGCGCAGACGCTGAGCAGCTTTCTGCCTTCCGTACCGAAACGGCGGGGCGTTTCCCACCGCGCTGCGCTTCCGCGCTCCGCAAGGCGGCGCCATAGTGCCGGCTCCGCTGCGCCCTGCGCGGCTCCGGGCGGCGCCCGGCGGAGCGCCCGCTGCCCCGGGTGGGGGAGAGGGAAGAAGAAGGGGGGGTGCAGCGTTCTGGGGGTGCTGTCAGCTTCAAGGGAGCGATGCTGGAGGTCGGGGGTCCGGCAGCGATGCCCTGCTGGGGGAGGCGTTGCGCATCTGCGGTGCGATGGAGCCACGCGAGTGACAGCGCGCTGGGAATGGATGGGATGTGAAATCCCATCAGCGGGCTGATCGCTTCGCATCCCGGCAGGGAAAAGCCTTTCCAGCTCTGTTGCTGCCCTGGAGGTGTCTCTGGTTTCCACCACAAGTGACAGAGGAATTACCCCTCGGTCTGCTGCTCTCTTGCTGACGTGGCTGCACTTGGATGTCAGATGCTGGAAATCGTTTTTGCAGTCTCTGAAATTGCCGGGCTGGAGGAGGGGGACTGAACTGCAAATTTCTCCCCTGTAAGCATTACAGCTCGGTGGGGACAAGTTCAGGGCCTGTTGGTACTGCGCTTCCCACTGCTGTGCCGTTCGTTCCCATCTCTTTCTGGCCTTGGTGTGAGGACTGTAGTTGCCAGAACGTGGCTCTGATAGCCAAGGAGGTGGTGCCATGTCTGTGCTCAGGCAGAGGTTGCTGGCAGTTAACCAGCATGTGGCCAGACCACGTCTAAGATCTTATTTAAGAAGCTGTAGTTCGCTCAAGTCGCTTCGTGATGCTCGAGGAAAGGGAGACTGCTTCTTCCTCTCCTGGGGCTGCATGTAAGGCTGTATCAGGGCAGATGCTGGCACTGTGCTCGCTCAGCTCCCTGACATTCGGCTGCTCCCAGACTGCAGGTCAGTCAATGCATGACATGCCCAGCAAAGTATGTCTGTGCCACCAAAGGTCAGCAGCTCTGGATGAGGGAGTCTTGCCTCAGAGCTGCTGCCATTGCTTTTGCACTTGTTAATTCTTGGCCAAGTCCTTTAGAAATGAGACTGAAGTCTTTGCCCCCAGACGCCTGCCATGACATTCTTTTGGTTACACATAAGCAGTTAAGAATTCTGGAACTGGTTGGGAAATGTTCACCGTTATTTAAAGGGTGATCTGCTTGTGACTGTTTTGTTCTTGCACATGTGAAATGTCTGCATCTTTCTCATGTGCAGAGTGACAGCAGAGAACGCTGATGCTCCAACCTCACTCAAGCTGCTTTTATTCCTACCACGGTTCTATCTATATAGTTCTCTTTTTTTTCCTGTTCAGAATAAGGCAATTATGTCTTGCATGCTTCAAGATGTGACACGTATGAGGAGAGAGATTTCTGTGGCTGACTGGGCACATGGTACAGATGCTGCCCTGATGTGTGCATTAACCACACCTGCACAACGGCAGATTGATTTCTGTCTTTTCACCTCCCTTTGAAGCTCCTGATATGGCCTTGGGCTCCTGGAGGGCATGACAATGAGGAATAGGAACGTAAGGAACATTTCTTTTGAGCTTAATAGCAGCATTTCTTACCCCTGCTGCATGCCTTGGGAGTGACTCCAGGCTTAGCCCCACGTCTTGCAAAACCCATTTGGCATTCTTAGGAGAGCTGATGTTTTTGGCGAGTTGGAGCTTCTGATAAATGTTGTTGGCACATCTGATTTATTGTCTGCCTCTGTTCCCAAGGAGACCACATATGTAGCAGTCTGAGATAAGCAGCTTATAACCCAAAGGTGGCTGCCTTAAAATATCAGCATCCCTTCCTCTGTTTCTATTGATAGTGAGCTCTTGTTTTTTCCCTGCTATCTTTATTTCACTCTGTTATCAGAGAATTAAATGCTTGGTGCTGTGCGGAGGAACCTCTCTGTCTTCAGGCTTGGCTGAAGTTACACATCCAGTTGGATTTTCTGTTATCGCTCTGAATGTGGATCCATTGAGTATAATGGCACTCTGAGGGCTGGTGGTGGTTTGTGCCAACATCCAGAGCTGGCAGCTTCTGCTCACCATGGAACGAGCACGGGGGGCATTTGTGAGCTCACCTGTAGGAATAAAGGCAGCTGTCTCCTGGGCTGGCCAAGGCAAAGGGTCACATTTGGGCTGGAGGGACCAGGGTTCTGCTGGAGCACCACAACAGCCCCGTCTGTGGATCCTATGTGCTTCCTCACTCAGCTGTGTTGGATGGAGGGATGCTTCCCCTCACCTCTACTAGGCAGAGCTGTGACCCAGAATCCAAGCAGAAAACGGCCATCTTATGGCATCCTCTGTGAGTTCCCAGCACTGCTCCCTTCTTGTGGCTGAGTCAGCAAACGGAAGATGAGTTTCCTGATTTTCATTTCTTATTTCTCCAATTGCCTCGTCACCAGCGACTACGAAAAAGCAACCAAATAAAATCTAAAACCTCAGGGAATGGGGAACGTAAGGCTTTAGAAACACATCACTGGGTCTGTGCTGTGGCATCAGAGCTTGTGCTGGTGTTGGGCTTCTGCTCTTCCCAGCACCCATCTCCCAGCCACGAGGAGGTGGGTTGCTGCCTCTTTGTCCCCAGGCTGTTTGCAATCCAAGTTTGGCTTCAAGGAGCAGATGAGGACAGTGTGAGAATTTGTGAGGGAGAGGTGAAGGAAATGACGAAGAAGAAAAGAATTCATTTCTAGCAGAGAGATTTTCAGACCGTAATTAACGTGGGTTCTCCATGCATGTGTGTGCATGCACACAGCCAAGCAGAGCTGTCTTTGATCTCCTCAAGGCTCAGGAGAGCAGAGGCTGTGAAATCAAACTTATTAGGGACAGAGCATGGGGATAACTGCAGTGCTGTCCTTGGGGTGCTGGAAAACAGCAGGTTTGGGTTCACCCAGCTCTTCTTGTAGCCTACGGAGCACAGGAAGAGATGCAATGGAGCTAAATACAGCACTGAGAGGGGAAGTGATGCTGCATCTGTTGTCAGGTCTGGCAAAGTGCACCGCAATTAATTAACCCCCAAATCAGCTGTGCCCAGCTTTGCACACAACCCCCACTGGCAGGAGGTGGAAGGGCTGAAATGATGCAGGACGAGCGGTGGGTTGTTATCAAAGTGCCTGCTGCTTTCATTGAGTCCTGTGATTTTTGTGGTTGGGTTACAGCAAATGGTGCTCCATGAGCATCGCCACTGGGATGGCACAAAGGGAGGGAGCCACTCCAATGCTGCTGTTAGCACTGGTGTGTTCATAGCAAAGCCAAGTGGGCATCTAGTTAATAGGATTAAAGGCTTCTTATAGTGGTAAGGACCAGATGCTTCAAGCAATGGTTGATTTTTGATTACACAGAAAATGTCTGGAATTTAAAAATGGGCATATTTTGCTCAATATATAATTCCTGACGCCTCGTGGATGTTGCCTTCTGGTTCCAGGTGAGGGAAAAACATGGATGGCTCTGAATTTTCACTTCTGAGCTATAAAATCATGTGGATATTTGGTAGAATTCACTTCCAATCCGTGTTCCAACAAAAATTTACAAGAGCAGAGCGACGTTACGGAAAGTCGTGTGCTGGATCTTTGCACAAGAGAGGATTGCTTCATTTTTTCCAAATATTTTTGGCATTTATTAATATCTGAGCGGATGCTATGGGCGCTCTGTGTTAGCTTTCACAACAGTCCCTCGGATGTGCCCCTGTGCCATTTCGTCTGCCTTTAAGCAAACTGTTCTCATGTTTTGTGAGGTTGGGTTGGCTTCATTGACCGCGCCATTGGGAACCTATTGCAGTTTTGGTATTCTGGTGCTCTAAAACCTATTTCTTTCTCTATTTCCACTTGCGCAGTGATGAGCCAAGAGAGTGAGTGAATCAGCCTGAGGAATGGCTCTGAAATGGATTTTCTCTTTACTTTGCCCTTTTGTATGAAATCATCAGATGTGCCCAAAGGACACAAGACCTATTTTTCCCTTTTTGGTTCGATATCACACCTGTATTTCTGGCGTTGTCTCCTCATCTAGCAGAAATATCTGCTTGCACCAATTTCTATGTACTTTGATGTGCGGATGGGAGTGCGTGAGAGTGCTGTGGTGCAAATTTCCCTCGTGTGCCATTACCTGGATGCATCAAGCCGTCAGCATTCCGATGACATCAGAACCAAAGCACTGGGGATTTTGTTTGCCTTACATCTGACCAGCTTTGTTCCTTGTTATTTTTTTTCCCCCCTCAACGCTGTCCAAAATGTGAGCC
>JAOWBP010004656.1:1872134-1884280 GCA_028571105.1 Tragopan temminckii
ACCAGTGCCTGGAGTCCTTATCGCTGCAAAGGGCTCTCCTCACCCTGGAGGGCTATTGTGTGAGTTTTTAAGTCATGACTCCTAGATATTGAGCAGGGCCGGTTTGGCTAGTTCTGGGCAAACAGGCTCCTGCCGATGATTGGCATTTAAACAGAGCAGGTAATAGTTCAGCCTCCATGATATGTGGCCAGGCCACGGCTCCGGACCACTCAGAAGTGGATGGAGCACAGCAGTGGAGCAAAACCCACTTTCTCCAGGAGGGATCCAGGGGTCCCTCCACCCATCCCCAGGCACTCACGCAGTCCAGCTTGCTCTTCTTCCACAGGTAGAAGGGATCAGCCAGCTGCTTGAGGGAGTTCTTCAGGTTGACAGCGATGAGGGCTCCCAGGACAGACTACGGAGGAGAGGGCATGGTGTTACCCTGTGCATGGTGCTGAGCATGTGCCACATTTCACAGCAGATGCTTTCCCAGCCCTCCAGCACAGTGGAGACAATGAAGATCACAGAGATCGTGTTTGGAGCGTGATGGTTTAAAAGATCACTGTTTCCTACAGGCAGGACCCCGGCCCACAGCAAATTATGCTGTGCAATAGTTTGCATCAAGCAAGGCTTGATGAGTTCTCTGAAGCAAGGCTGAGCATTCTCCAGCATGGAGAGGGTGAGATGCTGCTGCTGCATTTTTTGCACATTTGTTCACCTTACCTTTGGAAGAGGTTCAAGATAAATTCCCAGAGAAAGCATGGTCACCATAACCACCAATGCCACAAAGAAACTTGCCACCTGCATAAAGGAGAAAAAACATTTCATTAAAATCAGGGTCTTCCTGAACCCCCTCCTGGTCCTTGCTCTCCAGCTGCTTCAGCCAACACTGGAGCTGGGCACTATAGGACTGTGTGAGCAGCCATTGCCTCTGAGAAGCAGAATTTTCCTAGAACTTCCCAGTTCTCACAGACAGCCCAAAGCTTCCCTCATGTGGGAGCTCTGCTCTGCTCAGTCTGAGCAGCCAGAGTGGGAGCATACACTGACAGCCCTATGTCTGAGACAGGTCCAATGAACCGTGCAGGGAAAAATGGGGTTGGTGGAGTACATTTTGTATTTAACAGCAATGTGAAGCATCCTACATGGAGCTTTTTCAGGCCTGCAGTGATGTCACGCTGGCAGCATGCACCTCTGCAGGGATTTGCATTGAAGATTGGAGAGTACTAACTTGTGATTTCCCTCCTGCCCCATCCACAGCGAGAGTGACAGAGAGAGCACAACAGATGACGTGGATTTTGAAGAAGGATCCAAAAAAGTTACTGCAGCCCAAGGCCAGCATTTCCTGTGGAGAACGAGGAACACAGTCATCTCAGTGAGCAGCTCCAGTCCTGCCCTATAAAGGTGTTTGAGAAGAGAAACACAGCCCCCAGCTCCTCTTCTCTACAGTGTATCCCAGAGCCTTTCCTTCCAAGAAGAGCTGAGATGGGTGCCAGCCACTGTGGCAGGGCAGCCTGGAGGCACCATGCCATACAAACACGTTGTCAGTTGTTGACACACTAAGGGCAGGGCTTCATGTGGTATGCATGGCTCTTATTGAAAGCTACCACTGGTGCCAGTGATGACAGGAGAGGATTATTTAATGTCCTGCCTCTCACAGTATCTAGGTGACGCACCAGGAATCCAGGCCCTCGTCTGCTCTGTAAGAGACACATGTGCTTCACTGTGTTTCAACAACCTGCAAAAATGCCATCTGGGCCAGAACCCGGGGCTGAAGCCTCAGCTCTGGAGGGAAAGCAAAGCAGTGAGCTGAAGCTAAGTCTTTTCCTCCCTTTGACAGTGCCTCTCCCACCTGTAGGAAATGGATCTGCCATGTCCTTTCGGCCCCTGCCTGGCAGGCTGCCACGTGTGTGGGAGAAGCACGTACATTTTGAGCAGCCACGTGCATTTGCAAGCTTCCCGTTCATGCAGCAAGGTCTTCCTTTCACGGCTGAGAGCCAGGGGAACATTCCTGCATCTCTCCAGAGCAAGCGTTACCTGGTTGGGGTCCACATCATAGCCATGCTTGGCTGCCAGCGTCCTCCCCATGGCCAGGTTGATCACGTAGCTCACGATGGCGAGCGAGAAGGCTGTGCCAATCATGTCCTTCCACTTGCTCACCAGGGGCAGAGTGGGCTCTGGGAACCTGCATTCAGAACAGAGGAAAGAGGTGGTTGGGATGCTGGCATTGCAGGCAGGGATGTGTTTTTAGGAATGGTGTCTAAGCTGTGGACAGGGTTAGGGGATGGTGGCATGATGGAACAGGGCACAGCAGATCTGCCTGGCAGTTTTGAAAGGGGATTGTTGTAGAGCAGAGAGGGGTTTTCCAGGATGCAGAATAAGGAGGAGGAAGGGAAATTATTTAGATGGTGAGTCAGACATGCACACATGCTTACCCCATGCTGATCTTCCCAACCACTGGCATATTGTACTTTTCGGGCATCTTAAAACTGCCAGAGATTGCAGTTGCAACTATCACCTGCAAATGCAGAGAGTAAAAGAGCAGTAAGCAGAAAGAACGTGAGCTCTCTCAGAAGCATTAAGTGGTATTCCTGGGGCTGATGGTAGAAAATTAGCTCCAAATTCAGACTGGAACAGGAGAGAGCGTCCCATGCAGGAATTTTGTTTCTCATGTTTGGCATTACCAGGGTGCAGGTGCAGTCCAAGAGGGATGAGCTGTGTTTCAAGGGTATCCTCCATGAGGATGGCCCAATTTTGGACCCCTGAGTACTGCACTGAGCATGGACATGCTATACTCCTCCAAAGTCCCCTTCAAAGCAGAATTGGGCATCCCAGGGCTGAGATGGGAGGGGAAGGTCTGTCTCCTGGAGGTCTGAGGGACAGCTCATGTGTCACTTACAATGATGATCTCCATGGGAATGGGCATCCGGATCTTTTTCATGTACTTCAGGTTGAGTTCCTTGACAACAATCAGAAGCACAGCACTGATCAAGGCATAGACCAGGGAGGCCACGTTGGTTTTGGGCAGACCTTTGCAAATATCAATGAATGTCTAAAGGGGAGAGAAGAGGAGAAGGTGTCATGGGACTCCAGACCCAATGGACAGCACAGTGGACAGTACTCATTATGTTAATCACCTGCAAACACCCTGAGATGTGATGGGGCAGCAGTGCAGGTGTGCAGCCAGCTGCGTTCCCCCTCCCTCCAGCCTCTCCCCTTCTCCCAGTCCCAGTTTCCCCAGCACAGTAACAATGGTGCCTGCAGTGTGGTGGGGAGGAGGTACAGGGAAGGACCCTGTCCAAGCACCCACTTACATAGACGATAGCTAAGGGCCCGGTGTAAGACGGGACTGTCAAGCCGAAGACGTACTTGAGCACGGAGATGAGGATCTGCAGCCCTGCTGCTGTCATGAAGCCCCTGATGAAAGACTCTGACAGGTAGATAGCAACAAAGCCAAACTGCACGAATCCCAGGCACAGCTAGGGTAGGACAGACAAGGAGTTATTAGAAATGGGCCAGCCCCAGTAGGGCCACTTCCAGCATCTGCTCCCAGCCCTCGCCTCTGCTCCAGGGAGGATGAATCCCTGGGGGTCAGCTTTGGACGGGGCAACACAGCAGAGGCAGTGAAGAGTCCTTACTTGTATGATGGCAGTCAGGCAGGCTAGCGTGGCAGAGATCTCCAGTCTGGCTGCTTCCATGGCTGTGTTATTCACGCTGGTCTCATTGGTAGTGTGGTTGAAGTACTGGAAGTCTGACTCTGGAGCCAGCTCATGGCAGACGTTGCCAACAATAATGCTGATGACTGCAAAAGTACCTTTGGCACAACACAGTGATGTCAGTAATTTGTTCTGGAGAGTGTCCTGCCCTGGAAAGCACTCGGACAGGTTAGGCTGTCCTGAACGAGTCACTCAGCCCATCAAGGGATCGTGGACACCGTAAGCCAAGCCTGCCCAAGCACTGCTACTCCAGGACACACTGAGTATTCCCATCCAGTTGGTTCTTAGCTGTCCTGTGCAGAGTATTGCTCTGCAGACTCACCTGGGACCATCTGGTGGATACCGCCAAGGAAGAGGTATGTTATCAAAGGGAAGAAGGAGGAGTAGAGCCCGTTGACGGGAGGCAGGTTGGCCAGCAATGCAAAAGCCATCCCTGGGGAACACAAGAGGAAGGTGCAGGTCAGCCTGATCCAAGCAGCCCCTACCCTGCTCATGCTCTGTTCCTGGTCCTGAGGATGCTGACAGCCCCAGAGCTGAGCACTGCGTGGCCAGCATGGGTGATGCTTTCCAGGCAGAGCTGGAAGAGGAAGGGTTCCACAGGAACACAGAGGGACAACTAAATGGGAGGGAGAGCTTGGGTTTGCATGTGCCAGCAGTAACGTAGGTAACCCCCACAGACTGCACATCCTCTGTGCTATCCCCTCTCAGTGATAGGGAAAGCTGTTTCTTCTCACCTTGTGGCACTTGGATTGTCCCCGCACTGACCCCACCGAGAACATCAGGCAAAATGTACTCCTTGATTTTATACTTGGGAAGCCACACAAGTATTGGGAACAGGCTGAAGAGAATGAGCTTGAATCTGGAAGCTGAACATCTGGAGGAGACAAAATATGCAAAGAAGTAAAGAAGGAAGTAATCAGGGACATGAGCAAGGAAGGAAACAAGGAAGCAAGGAAGAACCTTCTGAGGAGTGTCTTAGCCTTTCCCCGATACCAAATCCTATGCCCGGTGTTTTGGGCACAGCCCTTCCGTGCAAGTGCAAGGCTCTTGCTGTTAGCAGCTGGCCATGCCATGGAGGATTATTGTGGGGCCAGTCCTGGGAAGTCCCCAGTGCTTCACAGCTCTGAAGGGTTTGACTGCCCAACATCTCAAGTCTTTGTTTCTAGTACGAAAGGTGTGACACAGCTCAGAGATTGATGGGGCAGTTGTGCAGAGCCAAAGATGAACTTCTGCAGGTGTTTGGTCAAAAAATGCAAAGTGTGTCGGAAAGAACACTGTTTCTGAGCTGACACATGCAGCTTCTCACACCTCTGCCTGCCAACATGCGTGCTCTCCTTCCCTGTACCACTGCCTGCACTCTTCCAGGGAGCAGAGTGAGATTTCCAGGACAGCAATCAGCAGGATTATTCATCTTTCTTTAATGGAAACCAGTACAGGAGCTGACAGAAGGAAATCCCAGCTGGAAAGCTTAAAGAAATAGTCTACTTGTTCATACCTGTATCACCATTTATGCTTTTTTCATTAGTAGTAAAATTTGGAAAACAGGAACCCAAACCCCAAAAGCAATTGGTGCAAAGTGTTCTGCTTCTGTGCCTTACAGTGTAACAGCAGTGAGGCAGTGAGAACAGCATCCTGTTCCACCTGCTTCTGCACCACGTGTTCATCCCATGCTTTTCATCCATCAAAGACCGTGGAGATTTCCCAGGATTAAAATGTGAACTATGTTCCCAGGGCCAAATTATAACCCAATTCCAGACCAGCTCTGCTGTAATTTTGCCCCAGAAGTAGAGATAGGATTCTGCGTTACCTGAAAAGGTTTTTCAACTTTTCCCCAATGGGATAACTTCTGCTTTTCTTCTCAAACTCTTCATCAAAGAGACTGACTGAGTACGCAGGGCGTTCGACGGCATAGCGGGGTCTGGCGTGGCTCATCTCTGGATCATTTAAACGTTTCCCAGAAAAAAGAACAAGCAAAGCCAAGAATGTGACTGGAGCTGTCCCCACCTGTGGTATAACAGATCGGACACCTCCAGCGTCTGGGAGCCCTCCCAGAATATCTCCACCCTAAATAGTTTCCCTATGCGCAGAGGCAGGAGCTGGGAGTGGCTTCTCCAGCACTGGGGATTGCTGCTCCCCATGAGCCTTCCCCAGCTACTTTGAGGTGATGCTGACAAGTGATGCTGTGTGAAGGGGACAGAACCCACCCTGGGTTGTCTGGCAGATGAGCACAGATGTTAGTCTCAGCTCTGCCCTTTTTGCCTTAGCCATCTCGTGCCTCAGTTTCCCCACCTGCCATCAGGGTTGGCACGGCTGCACCTCATGCAGCAGCTCCAACACGGCAGACACTGGTGCTGTGATGAAATGTTGTTCTCATCCAAGGTGTCCCTGCTTCACTGCCCACTGCACTCAATCACATTCAGCAGCCTTCCTACGTCCCCTTTGCCTTGAGAGGCTGTGAACTTGTCCTGGATCTATTCTAGGAAGCGATGCACGGAAAGATAACTGTTGCTAATTTGTTTCAGTGATGATGATGCCAAAGCATCCTGATGGACTAGTCCTGAGCAGTATCTGGGTCTTACCAAAGAAGCTGATGAACTTCAGAGAGCCCTCATTTTACCATGACTGGGAAGAGTGGAGAAACATTACAAGTTGGGAAGTCTGAGGGTGGAGAGAGGAAGTGGTCAGGCATGGATTGGAGTATTGGTAATGATCTGTGGCACAGCAGTGATGCAAGTGGGTCGTTGCCCAACACAGGAGCAAAAGAGGGGGTGGAAAAAGCAGGTGATTCAGACAGGAGTGTGGATCAAGAAACAACATCCAGGTTGCCAAGGCTGCGTGGAGCGATCTGAATCCTCCCCCCACATCTTTCCTCACTGCTTTCAGGTACCACTGAAGTCAGCACACATCCAGGATGAGCAAACGTTCCTGTGTAGGAGCGACGTTGTCAGCGCCTGCGGATCCTTCCCTGGGCTGGAGGGTGTGAGCAGCACAGAGCAGGAAGGAACATGTGATGCATGCAGCCGAAACTTTGGGGGAATTTAGGTCAGCAGAATCATGATGCTAATGGGTTAAGAGAGGGAGGACATCAACCCCACTGCTGCCTTAGGAATCACAGTGGCACCGAGTGCACCTTGCTGTAAACCAGCACCAGCAGTGTTGGGAATCACCAGCTTGGGAATCCAGGCTCTGCTCCACACTGCCATGGCTCGTGGGACCCCCAGGTGCCCCCACCCTGGGTGGCTCTGAGGGCCTTGTGAGGTCCCCACAGCAGGCCCTCAGAGCTCGTCCTCCTGCATCCACAGGCACTGCAGCCACTGCCCTCTGCAGGCACACATCCACTGCCAGCTCTGCATCCCTTCCTACCAGGGCTGCCCTTCCTGGAGAGACTGATTTCTGCCTTCTGGAGGATTGGTGCAGGCTGAGAACAAGCAATGTTCAAGGCTCTTCTCCAGTCCCCACAGCAAAAACTGCTCTGTTCTTCGCATGTCGAGCTGCAGAAATCCTGTCCCAGCTTCACAGCCTCACTCCAGGTCCCAGCCCCATTCCTCTGCTCTAAATTTCCTGTGCTCCCTCATAAATATTTTCTACCCCAAGTCCAGACCATGCAACAAGCTTCTAAGGGTGACAAACCCTGAAGTTTTGGTCTCCCAGGTTTATTTCTCAGCTCCATCACTGCCCAGCAGCCTGCCTGCCATCAAACAGACTGAATCAGCAGATTATACCACAGCTCTTTAATGAATTTCTCCCGCTGAGCAAATGTGCTGGCAATCACAAATAATAATAAACAAGGCAAGAATAGAGGGGAAAATATCCCCATGATTAAATTCCATCTTAAACAAACAGGCTGATGATGTCAGCGTCTCGGACAGAGTCAAGTTCTTGACTTGGCTTATCACTGGCCTTGCCCTAGATCAAACAGCAGGTTAAACCTTTGAGATTTTGGAATTAAAGAGAACCAGCCGTGTGATTGCACCCTGAACAAAGGCAGAACCAGCTGTCCTGGTGCTTATGGGTAAGACCACAGGGACAGTGAAGCGATACAACGCATGTGGGAAGGAAAGCAGAGCAGCAGCATGTTGTTGCCTCAAAGGCAATAGAGCTCTGGTCCAGTATGGGCATGGAAATAAAGGATAGGGCTGGGGAAGAGCTCCAAGAGCAAAGCTCCTACGGCTCAGTGCCCAATACAAGCTGAAGCTTCATGAGATCCATTTCTCTGTGTGCTGGCTGGAGCGGGTGATGCTGAGAAATGTGACATTGGCCCCGTGGATGAGCCCACTGAGCCTGGCATCTTGGAGAGCTTGGGAAGCACTGGGGATGTAGCTGCGATGTGATACCTGGTGCAAGCAACAAGTGAAGGCAGGACCACATCACTCCGAGACTGGGATGTGGGTGATGGGTGTTGTGCCAGGTCACAGCTGAGTCCCACCAGGACACACCTGGCTGCTCCCTGCCCTGCTGATGTCAAACCACCTTGTGTTTGCCAAGCACAGACTTTTCCTCCCAGCGTTCATCTCACAAGTGCACTTTCTGGGCTCTTATCTCCTGTCCCCGTGCTGGTGATAGCTTTGTTTGGGAAAAGTCACATTGAGGTTTCTGGTGAGTGTTGATAGGACCCATTGGCGTAACGCTGCTTTCCTGTGCTGGCACAGCCCAGCAATGGGACTCCAGTCCAGACAGTGGGAATCAGAATTTGGTGAGAGAGAGAACAGTGTAATCTGGAGCCGTGTTGTGCACAACGTAAGGGCCCAAACTCATCCCAGTATGGGAGTACAGCATTCAAGGAATGCCCATCTATAATTTAGAGAGAAAAAAATCGGTGCTCTGGAAATACTGTTTCCTCCTTTTTCTACCCCCTTTGCATCCCCCTTCTCCTTGCACAAGCATGTGCACACACAGATCTTCTGCTGACTGTTAGTGGAGGTCAGAGGTCTGGCCCCTTCCAAATCCTGGCTGGATCTTTGTTAGAAACATCTCTCTCCCAGCTCCGTTGCCCAAGAACAGGCTGTAAAAAGCTGCTCTCCCCTACCCCAGGAGGTAAGGTCTGGCCACAGACAGCAAGCACAGGTGCAAGGGTTTGGTTGCGACACCAGGACAAGGTCTTGACTCCAGCTGCTCTGAACCACTGCTTCCAGCTCCCACTCACAGCTCTGACTGCAGGTGCCATGGGAGCCCTGGGGCAATGCAGCAAAAGGGCTCACATCTCTGAGGGACATGTGGGGAAGCTGTCACCTCTCCCCTGCAACCCTTGGATGCTCGCTTGCTGAGATGGGGCACAGGAAAGGACAGGGTAGTTGTGGTGCTGGATGCTGAAGTGCTGGGTGCTGCAATGCTAGGGGCTGTGGTGTTGGATGCTGCCATGCTGGATGCTCCCCAAGGCCAAGCTCTGCCTCAGCCTCACACTACACACCTGCATCATCTCACACCTTCTCCCTTTCACACCTCCAATGTCCAGCTGGGCTTGCCAAGCACACAGGCAGGAAGAAGAGAAGGAGGTGGAGGTTTCTGCCGTCAGTCAGCTCAGATATTTCAGAAGGATTTGATATAATTCTCCCCACTATCAACACCAGTCAGCCCTGCAGGTCCACTCCCATGTCCGTCACATTCTCCAGCCTCCTGGTATCGAGTCTGGCTGATGGCCCTCACCAGTAGCTCGTCACCAGGGCAGTGCCTTCAGTGGGGCTGTTTGGCTGGGCGCACCTTTTTGCAGTTAAATTCCCTTTGACCCAACTTGCATTTGGCTTTGTGTTGCCCTAGGGCTTATCTGTAGGAAGAAAGCACCTTGAAGAAATGAGGTCAGATCTATAGCCCTACGTTTTTGGCATAAATATATTGGTAATAAATGCCTCTCCTAATAGTGCAGATAACTTGGGGAAGGGGAGGAGGCAGAGGTTGGGAACCAGTGATTGCACTGCTAGGGCTAAGCTGCCAGCTGCATGCAGCAGCATGCACTGAATGTGGGTTTGTAACTTTCTACTAATCTCTCCCGTTTGGAAACAGAAGAGGCTGATGCCAGGAGAGTATGTAGTTCAGTGATGAAAAATACCCTACCCCAAAGAGGGCTTTTAGCCTTGGAAAAGGCAAAATGACAATCTACAAAGTTCAGCAAAGATTTAGCTGCTTCAATCCATTCTCCTTTCAGAGTTCAGGTTCCTTCATGATAGCCAATGCAATAAGTGCTGGGGATCAAGATGAGGGAGGCATGAGCTGGTCCTGCCTGACTGCTGGAGCCAGGATGGATCTGCCGATGGCCTCAGCTCCATCATCCCTCTGAGCAGCCATCCTGTGCCCACGCTCCTTCACTTTCACCACGGAGCAGCCAAGCATGGAACCAATACTTTCTTTCCATTTAGATTAAACATTTGGGGTGTTGGGTGGGTGATTTCCATCAGGCAGATGGCTCTCCTCTTGTTTGGAGTGACCCAACCCAGTGCAGGCAGCACTGCTGCGCTCTGCTCCTGTGCAGCACTCTGGAAATAGCCCTGGGCCGCTGCCAATGTTTGATGTACCACTTCACATGAGTTTCTAACCAAACTAGCTCTGCGCTTGGTAACCAGAATAATAAGATCTGCAGACATCTGCCAGCTACAGAAGGTGAAGCCAAAGCGTTTGGCTTGAAGGGAGCTTAAAGTAAAGCGCTGGAATTCAGCAGCCTGACTCCTGCTCCTTTTAATGCCACTGTTAATGCAGCAAATGCTGTGGGCACAGGGATCCGCGCTGTGTTGGCAGCAGGTTAAACAAGCCCAGATCTGGCCAGCTCTTTCCATGATGTGTTTGATCAGCCCGCACGCTCTCAGCTCCTGCCCTGCCCTCCGTGCTCCTGCAGTTGCACCCAGTGCCGTGCCCAGGGGGCTGTGCTGTGCACATGGAGCCCATCCCAGCTAGGAGAGCCACAGCAGCAAAGAGATTTGGAGCTAAGAAAAGGCACAGTGTGATGGCTCTGGGGGCCCAGAGCATCTCCTGCCTGCAGCCCCAGCTCATTGCCTGCATCTGCTCCGCCTCGCCTTGCAGCAGGGACCCCTTCTGTCCTTCCCCTCTCTGATAGGAGACAAGAAAGGGAGCCAGGATGGAGACTGACTTTGGGGATGTATCACCAGCTGGAGCTCCATGAGAGCGCTCCAGGAGCTGCCAGTTGCCCTGCTCTGAGCTGGTGGCAGTGCCTGAAGGTGTCACCTTGCTGTTGGCAGTACTGGTTGCCAGCTCCTTGGCAGGCAGAATGCAGTGTCTGACCTTAATGGCATTTGCTTCTGTTCCTAGGAAGCAGTGTGTCCTTCCTCCCTATCCCTTGGCTGCTCCCTCTGAATACAGAACCCTTGGGATGGGGAGGAGGAAAGGTTTGAAAGTGAAATTAGAAGCAGAAGTGAAGGTTTGGCCTCCCTCATGAGTCTCTGCATGCCTCTGACACAGACCTCGCCCTCCGCCTTTGAAGAGCAGGTGGGCAACACAAATCCCAAAGGAATTAAAAAGTCTGCAGGCTGCAGCATTCTTGCACTGAGCCGGGTGCCTGCTGAGAGCTCCACAGCACAAACACCCGCGGGTCAGCCGGTCCGTCCTCCCCCAGAGGTAGAGGGTGGGAGAGCATTTCTTTGCTGGAAAGCTCTGCTGTGGGGCAGGTGTCACTTCAAAGGAGGGAAGGACAGGTCCCAGCTGAAGCTTTCAGCTTGCTTGCAAGTAAGGCATGGATATATTTTATTGGGGCAGAGGAGAAAGCATCTTGCCTTCATGAACAGCAGTGTACAGCAAAGGGAGGAATTCTTCTCTAGTCTGTATTTGAGGGATCCTGCTCAAATTGCACTATCACACCCCATGCAATGGCACCAGGAGGAGATGCAGCTCCTGCACCCAAGCTCAGCCTGCCAACACTCCTCATTCCCAGCTCCAACAGTTCCTACTGTTCTGCCTGTGTGCCCACAGCCATGCAGTCATGCACCTGCTGTCCTAGGCAGCAAAGAGCCCTCACTCAGGCTGGATTCCTATGCACAGCGAATGCTCCTCTCCCATTGCATAGATTGTGCATAGATCTGCACATACCTTCTTGCTACACCTGCACGTGCAAAGTCTAATCTGTGCTGTGACATCCTCGGGGCAGGGACCAGTTACAGATCCCATGCACAGGACGTTCTGCTAATAAGGATCACCAAACTGTGGGTCTCTCATCAGTACTGCTTCTCCTATACCAGGGAAATCCCCCCATGGATCTCCGCAGGAGGCAGCCAGGATAAAAGGATAAGATGGCAAGATTTATACCAGCAATAACTAATTCAGATATTTGCCTCTTTCAGCCTCTCTTCATAAATCAAGCTCCTGAATTGTAAGCGTCGCTAATTCTCCAGTAAACCTGCTGCCACAAATCCCCTTTGCAAAAAGAGGGAGGAAAAAAAAAAAAAAGGACCAGTTCTCCAAATACTGAAACTCACACCCAGTGGCCGTGCAACCAGAGGGTAAATCCCCCACGCC
>JAOWBP010004656.1:1887990-1908945 GCA_028571105.1 Tragopan temminckii
TTTTTTTCTTTCTTCCTTTTTTTTTTTCCTCCTTTCTGCTGAGGAATTAGCAGCAGCCCGAATCGTTTCTCGTTTTGTTTGGTTTTCCTAATCTATTCATTACTTGTAATTGCTCGGATTGTATGCAAATGAATTCCATGCTATGGGAAGCTTGTGACCTGGCCCCTGGACATTATTCATGGTACATGACTGCTTCAAATCACACGGCATGTGTGCGAGAGTGGGGGGAAGACAGACAGACTGACTGACCATGGACCCACACACTGTCTGGCCCTCTCTGAGTAATGTCTAATTGCTCTCACAACAGCCAAACAGCGGCGTGAGCTGAGGGGAAAGGAACAGCGACCCACACGATGAGCACAGCAGCCGTCCTCAAACATCTGCAGCAACGCAGGGACAGGGGAGAGGAAAAACAAGAGCACGGCTGACAAAAGCAGCTGTTCTTCAGTCCGTGCTCACAAAGGGGAGGGCGAGCACTTCAGCCCATCGGTCATCAAAAGGCTGTTGTCAATTTGTACTATTTAATAGCCGGCTGTGTGTTTTGCAATGCTTTAGCCCAGCTGCAGAAGCGTTACAGAGATGGAGTTATTTTTAATCTTCGCAGGATCCCTCCTTTGGGCAACTTTGTACCTCTCAAGGTCAGAAATCCCATTTCCCCATCGCATTTCAGCTTGGGTCAGCAGGATGGCCTTGTTTTCACTCAGCAGCTGTTCCCTCCCTGCTTGCTGAAAGGACTCACCCGTCGTGGAAAAAGCAGAGAGGCACCTGCACGTGTTGTCACTTGAACCGATGAGGACTCGCTCACAGCAGACAAGGAGAAATGACACTCCTATTTCCTGCAATAAGTTTTTTGGCACTTTTAGATGCAGCCAGAAACTCACTGGAAGGAAAATAACAGAAAGCCCTGAAGAGCTAGCTATGACTTCAGCTGGTAAAGTGCCAGAGCGCACATTTGGGTGGGGAGAGCTACCCCTGTTCACAGGCAATTCAATAGCTATGAGCACTGCTCTTTTTATGCTCTTCCTTTGCAGCAGAGCACACGGCTCTCACCCAGAGGATTCCTGAGCACAGGGCTGGGGCTCAGCGCTGCAAGGCTCTGCTCACACCAGCGGCACAAAGTCGGGTTCCTTATTCCCTATTGCCAGCTGTGCCTCCAGTGTGGGACCCCAGCTCGAGTAGAAGCACCTGCAGGTTGGGATGGCAGGTGCTGCTGCTAAGGGGAGGCTCTGCTCCTTCCATTGGTTGTCTCTCATTTCATTTTTTCCTTTAATAAAGCAGCACTAACATTTACATGCTGACACACGAGTCAGTAAGGTAGCAGCACAGCAGTGGCAGCACCCACACAGCTGTGAGCACAGAGTGGGCTCCAATGGTCCCAACAGAGCAGAGGAGGCTGCCAGGGCAGCAGTGTGCCTGCAATGCACCTCCTGCTCACACACCTATGGGATGCACCAATTTCCAAAAGAGTGATGCTTGCCTACAGGGACATGAGGCCTTCCTCATAAACACCACTCAAGGGAAAGAAGGCCCATGTCACCATGCACAGTTCCCACTCCTCCCTGCTTGGGTCCTTTTTCCTTTTACTATAGCTTTACAGAGGAGGATGCAGCCTCCTCTGCTCTGTTGGGACCATTGGAGCCCACTGTGTGCTCACACAATCACAGCTCCCAGCAGAGCAGAGTGAGGCGTGAGAAGACTGGACATTTCCTGAGTATTCCTATGTGCTCCTAAATGCATCCACCAGGTAACCAGAGGGTTCTGAAATGTCAAGCCTGAGCACAGCAGTAAGAGCCTGGCACCATTTGTGCTGCTTGTTGCAGTAGATCCAGTCAGGTAACTGGACCTGATTGCATTGCTGAAGTGAGCGAAGAGGTTCAGAACATTGCAGGATGGAGCCATCATGGGAATCTGCAAATGAGATCAATTTATCAAAAGAGGGAAATACAGCATCAACTCACATCTCAGCTGCTCGCGCCTGATTAGATGGCAGCACATTTGCCCCAGCCTTATCTAAATCTCATGTGTCCAGCCAAGCAGAGCTCAGTTTGTGGTATCTGCTAGAACCTGACAAGGCTTAGACACCACCACATGTGGCACATAACACCAGTAGCTGGCAAGCAGGAGAGGGCCCCAGCTTTACCATAGGTGCTGTGCCATGACAGCACAGGCCATTTGGCTGTAGGTCTCTTCCTCAGACCTTCACCCTGCTGCACAGAGGGATTCCATGGATGCTCTGCATTACCCTGGAAGCCACAACAGCCCCAGATTGGCCAAAGGTAGCCTTAAACCCATCTCGTGTTTAATTACTGAGCTCGAATGCTGACTCACAACGCAAACCTTTTGCTCTCCATAAGCCAAGAAAACAAACCCATCCCCAGCACCCCACCCAGGGAGGTTAGCAGTGACTATTTACAGAGCACTCCGATGCTATGGTGGAGAAATATTACAGAAATGCAAACAAGTAACATACTTTGGAGGTGCTCAATGCCGTGCCTTGAGCACAAAGGTGGGAATTCACTGCATGCTCCAGGCAAACAGATTTCCTGATGAGCTGATGGTCTCGGAGCTCTCGTGCCAGTCAGGAGTGATGCTGCCAGAAAATGGACTTTGTATAATTGTGCCTAATGTACCTTTAAGGAGAGAAAGCTGCTAGAACAAACAAAAGCAGCGCCCGGCCGTGCAGGCTGTTTATACTTGGGGTAGCCAGAGCACAAGGCTGCACTTTAGGGCTTATCTTCTCTCTCTTTCTAAACAGGAAACGCGCTTTTGTTTCGAGCATTCTGGGAGAAGCCACTAGGGTAGAACCTTCAGAACACAGGGTGTCAAAAAATGAGTGTTTCAGTTCCCTCCTGAGGCCCAATGGGTGAACACCCCACCCAGCAGGGATGCTGCTCCAAACCACTACAGGGACATCCATGCTGAGCAGCCAGTAAGGCCAGCTGTAGGTCAGGCAAGTCTTTAATTGCTATTTCTTAATTAGGATTCTCGAGACTTAAATAATCTCATGCTTTTGGTGTTCTGTTTTGTTGGTTTTTTTGGTTTTTTTTTTGGAGACACTGCAAAGTTTGGGCAAATTTGGTTAGAAAACCACTGTTTGGTGCAGAGAAGGGGTCACTGGTGTAGCCCTTGCTGGATTCCAAGGCCTTTGCAGCCAAGCAAAAACTCTCTCCCTTGTCAAAATCCTTACTGATACTAGAACTGCTCCCACTGTTTGCCACTCAGCATCAATGTTACGGTTCCTGCAGGCGATGCAGAAAGAAAGCTGACTGTGGAACTGTATGTACACGAGTGTTGCTAAACTGGGTTTGAAATGCAGGCATATCTGCTGTATTTACAGAGCATAGGACAAACATTTTAGCGTTCCCCCTGCTGTTCCCTGGGCTGCATTCTTAACCTCTGCCTCCTCCAGCCAAGCTCCTCCGCTGTACGCAGCATCACGCGCTCAGTTGCCTTTGCTGATTTTCAGGATGGAGCTGCAGTGTGGAGCTGCCTGCCCTCCACCAGGCAAGCTGTGGTTGCCCCTTTCCCCGCCAGGAGGGCACTGCAGAGCCTGGCAGGGAGGCATATCCTTGCTACAGGGAGAAACAGCCAGCCACAACAGCAGCACGAATCCAAACAACCTCACAAAGGGGAAGCTGAGCATCACCTCGCTGTACAGCCTATAGGACATCACAGACACCACACAGCACATTGCTGCCCCTTCTCCTCCATCACTCCTCACCCTACAAATGAGGCAGGGAAGAACTTCCCAGCCAGGGCTTCATCCAGGTTAGGAAGCGTGCCTGAGATAGCTCAAGTTCTCCTCACTAGATTATTCAGCAGCTTCCCACATCCTGACCATTTTCTTCCCACGTTTAACCGAAGGGGGTATATTTTATGTTGCTGTAGCCTGGTCACATCCCCACAGGGAAGAGCACCGGCTTCTGGTGTCAGTTTACAATTTTCAACTCCCAGAATAAAATTTTAGGGTCTTCCTCACGGGTTAGCTTAACTTGATTCAAATCTTATTAGAGAAAGAGGATTTAGCTCCTTCCCACCCTGCATATATGGTACCTGAAATTTAAAACTGCCCTCTCTGCCTTGTCCCGCTCAGTTCTGCTAAGCTAGAGACAAAGGAAAGGATTTATTTCTGTTTCGGGTGCCAAGGAAACTGTCAGCTCCCATTCAGCCTCGGCCATTCCCCGCACCACACTTGTTCAGCCACTTGCAAATGATGCACCCCATGAGCCATCCATTCGATTTCCCAGGACAGCTTCAGCCACTAGCACTGCTGGGGACCGCGTGGCAGTGGGCAGGGAGCAGTGGGATGGAGCCCTGGGGTGCACCAGGCAGAGGACCTTGGCTGAGCAGCTCTTACTAATAGAAATCCCCCTCGAAACAGGGCAACAAGATGAAAAAACAGGTTCTTGGCTGTCGGTTCCAGCTGGGGACCATCTCATTAATGAAATCCTACTCATTTGCAAGGGGAAATGCAAAGTTCCAGTTCCCTGAAAAAAAATCAGGACTCCAACAATGAGAATTCCTTCCTCCAGCTGACAGCAGGAGATCCCAGCGATCACAGCCATGCTTACTGAGGAGCACTCGCAGCACTATTTTTCTAAGATTAAAACTTCCATTTCCTTGGCTATTTTATGGCACAATTAATGGACGGATTTTTTGCTCCAGGTAAACAACATGCACCCTGTTTATAGGACACAGCACAAATATTTCCCAGCGTGTTTACTCCCAGATACTCGTGCTGTACGGACAGGAAGCGACTGCAGAAGAAAGCCATCCCAGCTCTGCTCCTTCCCAAAGCACTGCCAGAAGGTAAGAGCAGCTTTGCTGGATGCAGAATTCTGCCACAGAGGACTTGAGATATCAGAGATGGAGAACAATGCCACAAACTCATCTGCAGAGATACAGAAAGCAACCCCACAGGATCGATTCCATTTCATTCAATAAAGAAAAGAAGGGATCATCAAAAGAATAAGATTTTTCTGTTCAAATCTCAAAATGATAGAGCAGGGTGAAGATACCTATCATTTACTTACAATCACTCCAGCTTTCTGGGCTTTCACTTGTCTTGCTCCTTTCTCCCTTTATTTGCTCTAACAACAAATTTTCTCTCACATTTCTCTATGAAGAACTGAGTGCTGTCCCCAGCATTGAGTCAGGAAGGTGTTCCAGCACCTGCCAAGATAGAAGCTCTTTTGCTTCTGCTGTGATACTGATGTGACAAACTCATGTCCTAG
The DNA here is from genome assembly GCA_028571105.1 of Tragopan temminckii. Taxonomy (NCBI): domain Eukaryota; kingdom Metazoa; phylum Chordata; class Aves; order Galliformes; family Phasianidae; genus Tragopan; species Tragopan temminckii. The sequence continues at coordinate 1,893,225 of JAOWBP010004656.1, forward strand.
GGACGACCAATCTGAATGTTAAAAATTGTTCTGTGATGAAACCTGTGAGATGTTACTGACCATTCTCTCCCAGCCCAGGAGACTTACCGAGGGGTCCCTGGAATCCAACAAATCACTCGTTTAACAAAGGAAGAATGGAAGCATTGCCTGAGGTCAAGACACAAACACCACTGGAGACCCACCCCAGCAGTGGCCATAGACAGAACCTCCCCTTTTTCCATATGGTAGAGTGAGCGCTCAAATTTGATGTAATGAGAACTGTCAGAATGGGATCAGCTACAGAGAATGATCAGTTACCTCCCTTAATTCCCTCTAAGGAGCACAGAACCCTTCTCCTGGCGTGGGGTCACCTTTGCATAGGGCAGTTTTTTTACTTCGCAGAAACCCAAGAGTCAGAGCTGGAAAAGATCAGACAGCTTTGCCATCAAAATTAACACAGGGCTGCCTGCCAGCATACCTCTCGCACCGCAGGGCAGCTCAGCAGCCTCTAGCTGGTTGGCCACAGCCACTTCTCAGAATGAAGGAATGTCCTGAAACACTCCAGCCACCTACGGAGACTCAGGGCTACCAAAAGGATAAGTGCTGCAGCGCTCACATCAGAAGTTTGCTCTCCAGTTAGATGGAGATCATCACCAATTTGTTTCCACTGGGTTTATTTTTTCCATGTCAAGGTCAATTGCAGATATGTTCCAATGAGGAATGTGCTGTAAGCAGCAGCTAACTGAGTCAAAGTTTGTTATCAGGGCTTACCACAGGAGGACAAAGCTTTCTCTAAACTTCTAATCCTCTTATCGCCATGCAAGCACAGCCCCCTAGTGCAGACACAGCTCTGGGATGGTGTTTCCTACTCCCTCCTTGCTCTGGGTCCAGAGCATGCCAAAGAAAAGCCTGGAGACAAAAAATAAGAGCCTTCAGAAATGTTGCAAAGTGAGGAGAAGGATTTTTGTTGCTGTTGTTTTCTTTGCTTTTTGTCATTAAGATGCTGTTATGTCAACAGCTGATCTGCCAAGGCTGCCAGACTGGGTTTATGTCTAAAGCTTCGTTATTTGTTTTGGTGTCAGCTATGCCTTCAAGCATCCACAGACTTTGATTTTTTTTTCTAATTATTATTTTTAATTTTAATGAGTACTGTGTTCTACCATCAGATCAGAGAACGAGTCTCTTCCTCCTCAGGTTTGCACTAAACTGACTAAACATGCAAAAGAGATTATAGTTGAAAGAATCTTACTTGAAAAGACCTGTTTGAAAAGAGAAAGAGATAACAGTCAGTAATTTTGCATGAGAGAAGCCTTTCTGCACCTATGCTTGACAGAACCAAAGTAGTTTCACTGTCCTGAAAGACCTTTGAAGCATACAGGTTTTTCTTAGGGAGAAAGGTCACGGAGGAGCCAGATTACTGCAGAGAAAACGAAAGAACAGTCATGTGGGTGCAGTTTCCAAAGGAGGTGACTCTGTAAGAGCCTGAGCTCAGCTCTAAGATCTGACTACTTGAGGAGGATGGCAGAGAGAGGGTTTCAGAGAGAAGAGCAAGTGGCACTGTGAGCATTCAACTCGGCAAGCTGCAGAGTGCTCCAGCATGGAGCTTCTGTGGTGGGACTGCAGAGAGCCCAAGAAGCCCAAATCCCCAGCCCATATTCTCATGGCACTCAGAGTTCTACCGGGCATCCTTAAGGAGCAATGCTGTGATAATGCAAGCTCTCACACCCTCGTTAACTAACTTAAATCACTATCTGGAAGTATACCTAAAGTGAAACAAACTAAGGTGATTTATATCTTCCCAAACAGCACTTTCATGAGCCAAACCATTTCACCACGTAGTATAGCCTGACAGACGCTGTTAACTATATATTAAAAACTTTGCATTGAAAAAATTACCTTTTCATCAGGTTGCACACACTTTATTTGCTAACACAAACCAGCTATGTTCCAGCATGGAACAGCAATGAAAGAGATGTAATGGTGAACAGAGAAATAATAGAATAAAGAGCACCGCTTTGGGGCATCTACCTATGGGTTCAGCTAAAACTAAACCCATGGAATCAATGTTAAGAGGGAGGGAGCTTCCATTGGGCAGGGCTTTTCCCCTTCCTAAACTGTCTTTGGGTCCCCTCAACAGAGCCTCTGAAAGACCTTGGCCTCTCTTACAGGAGATGCAGTCTGTTCTCACCAACGCTCAGTGCATCCATTCAGCAAAGACCTGGCAAAGACCAAACCGAGGCATATTTCTGGAAAAAAAGAAAGAAATCAAAATCTAACAAGCTCCTCTTAGATTGGAGACAGTCTAATAACACCTAGCACTGACATAATAGCCCTCTTTTTCAAAGTGCTCTATTTATGTTAATATTCGTGTTTGAATCTAATGACCTTGGGAAAATGAAATGTAATAAGTCACAGAAAGATTAAAAAAAAAAAAATCTGCAATTTGGTCTTCTACACTTAAAAGCCACTGATGCTGTGGGGAGACAGATGCAAGAGCCAGAACAAGGACTTGCACCCAAGATGCTTTGTCTCTCCTTTTGGTACCCTTGCTAAAGAAATGACCAACATGAGAAAGGAGTTTAAAAGTCATTAAGCGGTACTACACATTTAAGGGTGCAAAACCAGTTTAGTTGGATGTGAATGAGACTGAAAGAACCCAAACCATCTCCGAATGCAAGACCTGGTTCGATTGATTTCAAATGCACCATCATAATCAGCAGCGTGGCGTGAGGTCTGGGGAAAAAAGTGATGGTTCAGTATAATAAACAGGAGCGTGCTCCAACTATTCCTTCCCTTCATTCATTTCTCAGGAAGTAAAAACTGCATGTTTTAGAAGTGACAATGATATCCTTCTCGCAAAACATTCAGCAGAAAAGCTGGGGAAAATATCGGCGCTGATGTCATCTCGAGAAAAAAATGGACCGAAGTTCTCAGCCATAAAACATTCCAATTTATCAGAAATGTTTGAAAGGGAAAATGTTTGTAATGAACAAAGCCAACAGACACCGCTGTTAAGGAAAGCCACTAATTGATGATGCTGAACAAAAGCTCCTAACAAGGCCAACTGCTTAGTTAGAAATGCTTAGGGAAAAAAGATAGCGCGACTACAGGAAATTTATTGCTGCTGGAACTGTTATCTTATCTACTTAAAACACAAATGTTATTTAACCCGAAAGAAAAGAGATTATTCAAATAAAATACCAGCCTTTCTTTAAGCTACAGCGTTTGCAAGCAAAGCCTTGAATATAAAACAGATCATCATTCTGAAGGGTAAATTAAATATGAGGGGAGAGAATGAGAAATTCACCTTTGGCTTTGCACATAATTATTTCCATTGGCTGCCTATCCAAAAAGCGGGCAGCCAGGAGACCAAACTGCAACCACACGTTAAGGCTAAGGGTGGATTTGACCTGGAGACTTTAATTTGGTACTTACTTAAAGGAAGAGAAGCCCTCGTGGGTCTCTGTCACAATGGGAGAGTACACTGTGCTGCCTGCCCGCAGCTGGATAACAGTGCTTGAACTTGACCTGTGTCTATGGAAAGAGTTAACCCAAAACACACAAAAACCATTTCCTGGTCTACATAAAACTCTGAGGCTGGAGATGTGTGTTAGCCCAGGATGTGGTTATTACTGAGCTAACAAGCCACACTTCCAGATCAAACTCAAGTCTAACGTATCACACGTCGCAGGCGTTCGTGCTTTTCAATCAATGCATCACAAACACAGCAGGCTGCCTCAGCAGATGCCCCCCAGAGCTCCATATTATCCTCACCCTGCAGCCTCAGGGCCTTTGTTGCACAAATAACCTCAGCTCCTGAGGGGCAGCTATCTTCTTATACTTCGTTTATCATATTGCATGGGGGCACAGACCCCAAACACCGGTGCAAGAATGAAGAACTGTTCTTTTTGTGGTTTGCTGTATAAAAGCCATACCTCAAATATGTTCCTTAACATGCAGGAATCTCTCCATCGCCACAATTCTTCCAGGTTTCCTCTGATGCACAAGATTAGTAAGAACAAAAATGGCAGCTTTTTGCAACTTGGTCTCATTTATGGACTCTTTCAAGGCCACCTATAGGGCCAAAATACGCGGGACAGCAGAACAAATATCTTGAAGTCCACCTTTTGACTTTATTTCCATCCTACAATCAAGCGCCACCAAAAGAAACACAAACAGTATATTCCTAAGGCAAAACTCTTAGATTAAGACTTCACAGCTACTATTCTTTGCCAAGGGAATCTTATCCCCTTGGTTGGCCGTGCTTGCTGCAGTTACAAAACCCTACATGCCTACTTCTCACCCTTTAAAAGTGACAAATAATCATTTGGTTCTGTATTAATTCCCTGTAAATACCACTTCAGAGCCAATGGGGACTTTTAACTTGTGCTGGCTGAGCAGTCAGTAAATATACCACGTTGAAAAGAGCAATACTGAGGAACAAAGGAGCTTAAGCTGCTCATAATCATACACACAAAGACCAGGGGCAGTGGGGAAGAGCAGCTCTTTAAGGAGAGCTCACAGACCCCGTGTTGCACCATTTCATACTAAGTAATTATTTCTGGGGCAAAGTAAGTGCCACACCTACTAATTCCATCACTGCTAATTAATCAAAAGCTGAAGCAGTGCAGCAGTACCTGGAGGTAACGCTATATCTGCTCCAGATAAAAACATCCGTGACACAAATGCAGTGTACAACTGCAGATACGATAGCAATGAGGTTAAGTGCCCAGTATGTTTAAAAAGAAAAGGGAGGAATGCCATAAGCTGCGTTATTAAAACACTCCATTGATACAGAATCTCATTTTATCACACTGTGGAGGAAAATAACCAGGTCAGGTAGAAAAACAGAAGCTGCAGCCAAGCACCAGCTTATAGCTGGCAGTAAGCTTACAAGAGTTGAGCAACAGAGGGTAGCTCACAAAGTTTCCCTAACAACCTCTGAAAACAAACACAGTAAGCATCATTTGCTGCAGCTGATGGAAGCAGCAAACTGGTCCCCTGTGCAATTGCATCCATCACCAAATGGATGAGCCACCATAGCACCCGTTATGGTTAAGCGTGCTGCTGAATTGGGTACGTACAAGATGCACTGAAATTACACGTGCCGTAAGATCACAAGCTTAAGTGTTCTGTTGTAACACACCCTTAGGAAAACTGGGTCCCTTATGATGAAGCTGCTTCTGGGATCCTGAAAGGAATTAGGAACAAATGCTTTACAATGTTTATACTGATGAACCGCAACTTCAGTTTTCAAAAGATACACAAGCAAAATGCAGGCAGAACAGCAAGACGTAGAACTTCTCATGGCAAGGCATTGTTAGCTGACGCTTAGCACTGCTTGTAACAAACGCCAAAGTGTTTTCCATCTCATCCTGGGCAGAGGAGGAAGAGAAGCATGCTCAAAGCATCCTCGGGTGCACTGCAGAGGTCCACGCACGCCCTCTGCTGCTGGCCTGAGATCCCACCGGCAAAGCCGGAGAGCAAAGGGGGTCGATCCATCCCCGGGGACCACCAAGAATTTAGAAGTGCTTTTAAACCAGCTGCTAATTAAAAGCAAAGTTCCGCAGGAATTTAGACAAGGATCTGCTATAACCCATCTTTTAAAAGTGCAAGGTCGCTACGTACGATAACCCGAGTGCACGTGATGATGCATCCAGAATGCAATCTGCACTGTGGTCCATTTATCTGCATGTGAACTGACAGCCCTCTATCTAACTAAGCCAAAGTGTACATACAGGATGAATGCAGCTGTCATCTGACACCCCCAGATAATGAACAGAACGTATGTTTACTCTCACTGCTGGGACATACGTGGCAAAATAGAAAGGCTATTAATCGCTAAGGAAAAGCTCATAGAAGCAAGGATGACAAATAAAGGGCTTTGTCTCCTTGTAACTGGGCTTCGCTAGGTTTTGAACTTGACAGCCTCAATTTTCTTTGCTGCCAAGATGACTTAATTCCTTACATCTTCTCAACTTATAGGTAGTAACAGGGAAGGATACTTGCCAAACTGTTCTGGCCAAAACCTGACTCACCCTCCTCAGAGAAAGCACGGGGTCTGCAAAGGAACAAATCCCAAAACAATCTATGAGACATCAGGAAAGAGGAACACACATCTCACTAGCATTCACAAAGCAAAAAGCAACCGCAGAACAGCGATACCCTTGGATAGCAGAAAAATTACACAAGTCGTGTTTATGGGTTATAAAAGCCCTTTTATAAAGCCATTTTTAAACAAAACCAAAAAGTTTACAAAAGAAAATAAAAGATACAGAAGAATGAGTTGCTTAATATATTCCAAAAAGGAGAAAAAATAAAAGAGGGGACACAATTCCAACATGCTGAACAATAAAGGGTTCTTTTTCCTTGTGTTTTTTTTTTAATACAAAATACAAGCGAAGGATACACATACTTAAAACAGAGCTCAGGAGCAGGTATGCAGTCCTGGGAACCCTTCAATAAAAGCAAAGCAGGGTTTTGTTATTTTTTTAAACTTTTCTTTCTTTGCAGGTACATACAGAGACTGGAATATGTCAAATTAAGTAGCACAAAAGACCATCACACAATTCTACCAATGAATGTTGCATCTATAAATTCACGAACATGGTCAACAGTCATGTTCACTTCAACCCCTTTAAAAAAAAAAAAAAAGAAAAAAAAAGTGTTGTTTTTATTTTAAATAAAGCATTAATGTTACATTCAAACAGAACTCCTAGTACCATGCTGTAGAGCTCGGTATTGTCAAGGTATTGCAAAAGTTGCCAACCCTATCGGGCCCAGCGATGGGAGCCACGTCTGCGCACACCCCAACCGTGGGGCAGCTGCCCCTTTTTCTGGCCACTCTTGACATAAAAAAAATATATATATATTAAAAGGGATAAGGAGGGTTAACTGCAAAGAGCCCGATTTTTAGAAAAGCTCAACGTGGGACTGCAAATACTCCGAACAAGTATTTGTTGCATACCATATAACGATGCTTCGCTGAAAGCCAAAGGCCCAAGGCCCTACCTGGAGTCTCTTCCTTCTCTACCTTCAGAGCCATTATTCAGGGTTTGCTGTGACATGATGTTCATGGTTAAACAAAAGAAGAAAGTCATGTAGCTCTTATTTACAATTTTTTTTTTTTTTTGTTAACAATTGCTTCTGCAGGAAAAAAAAAAAAAAAAGTAAAACTCACAAATTTTCAGAACACAAAGGGAATAAAGATGTCAGACACTCCCATGCGCGCACTCACACTCGCGCACTCACACACCAAATACTTCAGGGGCTTTTACACACATTATTCTGGCTTAAGTTGATTGAGTATTTCTCCATCCCACCCGCTACCCCTCCCAAAATATATATATAAAAAACCCTTGCCCCAATATACAAAGCATATGCACAATGGTGTTTTGCAGTCACACTGAGCATGCTCAGACCGATGGACCCATTCGACTCACTGCAGTTGGAGGGGGCAGGCAGTTGTTTCCCATAGTGGTTGATGCAGAGTCAGCACGTTAGTGAGAACTTGACTAGACTTAGAAACGTTTTTTGTTTTGTTTTTAATACAAAGAGTTCAATGAAAAGACATTCAGATGCCAGTCTGCTACTGACATGGGAAGTCTAAAATGAGGATATGCTCAATCCGGGGACTCGAAAGGACACTGTCACCTTCCGGAGCTCTCCTATTCCTCAGCATTTGGAACAGAACAGCTTCATTGCCCAGTTCCACGCACATCATTTGTATTTAAACCTCCCAAAACTATAGGAAAATATTCAAAGTTCAGGGAAAATTTTCTATTTGGTCATATACATATAGAATATATAATTTCCACATATAGACGGGACCCCACCCACCCCCCAACTTAATGCATCCTATATGCCAGCAACTATCTTGTGACAGTGTCCCTTTACACAGCTATCTGCTTACATTTTTCATATCCTGCCTCCCCCAACAGATGAATTTCCACTTCTCAAATACTTAAACTCATGGATCAGTTTGTGGTTTTTAAGAACCATGTGTTCAACAATATGATCTGTTATAAAAATAAACACTTCACAAACAAATTACATAAAGCAAAGCACCAGTTTCTACAGCTCAAAAGCTTCCAGCATGTTACAGTTTACTTCCCTCCCTCCTTAACCTGGGTGCCTCAGTGTCTATTGTACCTTTGTGACCATCAACAGTGGAGGGGAAAAAAAAAAAAAAGAAAAAAAAGAAAAAGAAATTCAAGTGCATTTTCTGCCACTGCCCTGGTAGTTCATCACCTGCAGATGCAGTTGTGTGGTGGCACAGGAGCTGAGCACGTTCAGAGCCATTACCTGGCATTTAGGTAAGGTGTACTGCTTCCCTCCCCATGCACTCCTTTGCTTTGCTGAAGTTAACACAACAGAACTAAAAGTTTCTTGGCTGTCATATTTCTAAGTGCTCTCACCCACAAGCCATTCTGAAACCCACCTAGCTTGACATGTTTGGTGCTCTCATGCTGATCGAATACAAACTGGAACGAGTAATCTTTAGGATGAAATTCCAACCACAATTGCAAATCTTTACTGATCCAGCCTTGTGGCCAGTTAAAGACAGTATTCTTTGCATACAAATGTAAAACAGAATGTACAGAGGGACGCAGAATAGAAATTAATAACAAACCTTTAAGTGTGAGACCAGGGCAGGGCACAAGATTAACTGAACTTTGGAATAAACCTGTTTACCTCTCTGCAAACGCTCCACAACTACAGCTGTTTAACAGAAAACAACCTTTTCAAAGCTTTCTTCTGTGAATGAAGCTTTCTGCTCCTTGGAGGACTATTCACGTCTCTAGAGAAAGGCTTTTTTTTTTTTTTATAAACAGCTTTCCTTCAAGAAACCAGAATGCTTAAAATACAAATTAATTTAGAAGGACATTTTAAAACGTTAACTCTGTTGCTATTGAAAAGCGTGTACTAAAAAGAAAAGTTATGTATTAACCTTCACAATTTTCTTCAATCTGTAAAAATGTAAACTGTGGTATTTCTAACAGGGTAACCAAAAGACCATTAGGGCTTAGTGTCTGCACAAACCAGCAAAACAGTAAGGCTATAGAAAATGTTACAAAATCCCAGTAGTAGTACAGGATTTACATAGTGTTTGGGTTGTGACACAAACTCAAAGATAGCATCGTGCAGCCCGTGACAGCCATGAGAGATGAATATATATGAGAAAACAGAACAGTTTTACAAGAGAAAGGGCCAAAATCACCAGGCATAAAATAATCTGCAGTCCAAAACCTGAACTGGAAACAACGGAAATGTATTTTTCACAGCCTGAACTTAAGTTAACCGTGTTAGGAAAATTAAAAAAAGAACAACACAAATATATATCTTAAGTGGAACTTACAAAATACACTCCTCAGAAAAAAATCTGGCCTAGCAGGTAAAGAAATAGCTGTGTGATTAGATCAACTAGAGGTATTCTACATTTATGTGATCCTTGTACATTTTAATACCAAAAAATAAATCAAGACCCTAAAGAGATTAGAATAACTTGAAACACAGTCTTAACTGAAGGGAGAAAAGCTACGTGGGTCAGACACTAAGGAAAGTATATACTACCCCCAAAATATCAATCCAAACATTCTTTGAAATTTGGCCATTTATTTTCCCATATTACCCAAGAAATGCTGAGCTAGGAGCGCAGGGGATGCAAGAGGCTCTGCCCTCCCAGAAGATGGGAAAAGTTGGTGAGGAGGAAAGGGGAGCACGTTCACTTCTTTTCAAAGACTGATACTTGGACTCCAGCCTTAAGCTGTTCTGCAAAACTAAACCAGGTAAAAAAAAGATTTACAATGGAAACACTGATCATCTTTATTGTAACGGCAACAGTAGTTTCATTATAGTAAAGAATGTTAGAGAACTTCAATTTTTATAAGCCAAGGTAAAGTAATTTACCAGCCTCATTAAAATCCATGGCTATGAATCACACAAGACAATCACTTGGCCGTTATATTAATGTTCCATTCTGTGGTATAGGCTCCACACTGTGCTCAGTATCTTCAGGCTCCCTCTGCCATTCAGCCAAGTGTCCTTCCTGGTCATATTAGTGTATCACATCTAAAAGCTCTCTGAAGTCCAAACAGGATTAAAAATCTGGTAGCACGTGCACCAGAAATCCTACTAGTTAGCTGCCTTTTGTTACCTTCAACAGGCTGGTTACAAAATATGTACTTCAGTGACCAAAAAAAAAAAAAAAAAGAGATGCAAAGCTTGTCAGCTGTAAGGTAACTGTGAGCAACATACAAAAGCACAAAGGGTCTAGGGAAAAAAGAATGAAAAATGGCAGATCCAGTTTTTAATATTTCCACCAACAAACATGGCAGCAATCTCTGCATCAGGGTTTGAAAACCAAGGCTTGTGTACTTCAATTAAGTTTAAAAAAAAAAAAAAGGATATGGCTGCTTTGATAAAAACACATTAAAATGCCACTACACACACCTCAAGTATCTCGCGTTTAGAGGGACATCCTGCTTTTGTTATAGAGCTACAGCCCTGCTACACTGTTTTCAAACTTCACTTCCTCTCAGCTTCATCCTTTAACGTTGTTCCCTACTCCATGCTTTTTAGGCTTAGGGAACAGAATGATGACCAACAGAGGCAGACATGTCAGTGTGGGAGCAGAACGAATAAATCCTCCCATGCTGCAGTATGGGAGGATGAAGAAATGGAAGTGGTACTGGGGTGATGTACACTATTGATGGAAGTCTACTGTCCAACACTGTAGCTGGAGAGGCTTAGACATGGTTACACAGCCTTTCTGAGGACAGATGGAGGGAGAGAAGAGAAGCACTTAAGCGTGACTCATGGGATCCGAGACTGACCAGAGCATTACAGGAATCCTTTGCTTCACATTTATAAAAGGACATCCCTCACCCCAAAAGACAAAAAAAAAATAAATCTACTTCTATAATGTCCATCATTTTTTTCCCTTGGAACTTTAAAGAAAATTTCCACAATGTCAACTGGAAACCAGAGCTTTAAAACTTGTTTTCAATTTCTCTTCCCTATTCTGCCCATCTATAGCCAACCTTGGAAGCAGTAAAACAGAATTAACGGATGCGAGCAGCTTCTACGTTGTGTGTCTGAAACAGTATAGAATGAACTGAGATCTGCCTAAGCAGAATAGTATTCTATCCAGGAAAGATGAAAGATCTTGCATCCTAACTGGAGGATTTTTCCAGATAAAAGATATAGTGGACTCCCTGTAAGTCTCTTGATTGCTTTCCATTAAAAAGTTGCATGAATCCAAGAAACACGGGCTTCCTCCCCATGTTTCCTCTTCTGCAGTTTATATATATATATTTTTTTTTTCTGAGAGAAGGTACTTCTATTGTACTCCTATTGAGAAAAGTCTATTAAAGCATGGTTTTTGTTTTTTTTTAACCATGTATTCAAATACAGAATTATAGTTTTGAAGAACTCTTACCAGCACTGGGAAATCTATTCTACTCAGTGATTTGTAAGTGTGGTTTCCATGTATCAGTCCCAAACCTTATTGCTTCACAACTGCAGTATCCCTTGAAAAAAATATATATTCAAATGGTCTGTTAATTTGTCTCAAATGGCTTCTGGATTTGGAGGGGGAGGGAGAACGGAATGGCCAACAGAGAACAGTGACTTCAAAATATTACTGTATGAGGGTTTCCTCTTATTAAAAAAAGGATACACTGTATTAAACAGCTGAAAGTAAAGACAGCATTCAAAGCCCATGAGTCAAGCCACAGCCAAAACCGTGTTCTACCCCTAAGTATGTTTTCTTTTTCCTTTTTTCTCTCTTTTTTTTTTTTTTTTTTTTTAAACAAAGATATCCTCAACTGCCATTTAATCTTCACCAGAGGGTGCTTCCTCTTCAGATCCCTCATCCCCTGACTTCTCTGGCGGAGGGCTGGCCGATTTTTTCTTTTCTGGAGGACTTTCAGGCTCTTCATCCTCTTCTTTGGGGGATGGGGTCTTTTCTTTTGTTGTCTTGGAAGCTGTGGGGCGGCCTGCCTTCCCTTTGCCTTTCACTGGACTGGGAGTCACTGGAAAAAGAAAAAGCTTATACAAGTTAATATTAGTTACCAAAACAAGAAAGTGATATGCCTTCATACAAACAGAATTTAGAAGACAGACACTGCAGTAACAGGTCTCATTTTGCTTTGACCATGGTGTTATATTCATTCCATAATACTGAAGTTGAACTGAATGAGGACTGCTAGCTCCTCCACCCTGAAAAAACATCTTAATGACCAAGAATCCCAAACAAAGACACAAATTACATTAATTGGTCATTAGATGCAGAATGTTAGACTGCAACACACCAGTAGATGTTCACAATCAACACAGGTTTTGTCAATGATACATAAATACTAATTCAATCTCTTTATGAAGTAAGAATTCAAGACATCATCATTTCACTGTGTTACTTTAAATCATGATAAGTTACTACTTACAAGAAATAGCCCTTCAACATTAACACTGTAATGCCTTCTGGCCCCAAAACTTCTGTTCAGTCTTCAATAAATAAGTACTAAAAAAATAAGTGCTAGTCTCTAAATTAAATTGCAGAGTTCTGCACAGACTCACCTGTAGCCTTTAGCCTGGGCTTTGGCATCTTCTTTTCTTTCCTCTCTGGCTTGGACTTCTTGGAGGCCTTTTTATTTTTCTTTTTTGAACTGCCGTAGTCACTATCATCATCATCTTCCATGAGAAAATCTTCATCGCTTCCTGAATCTTTTGAAACAATAACAAAATTAAGTTCTTGAAGACAAGGAGAGGAAGCAAAAAAAAAAAAAAAAACCAAAACCCAAGTTAAACAGAGAAGTCAGAAAACTAAAGATGCTGTGACCTTATGAGCTTCCACCTGCCTGCTGTCCTAGGGAGATGTGGCGGAAGTTTTCACAGTAGTAGAGATAAAGTATGACAGAACAGGTGGCCTTTTTCAGAACCTTGAAATATCTTCCATATCCTAAAGAATCCGTTAAAAAATGGATTTGTGATGATAATCTTACTCCCTTCTGAAATTACATTTGCATCCAGTATTTCAAAAAACTTACTGTGGTTCATTACTGGTTGAACTCATCTCTTCTTGTGAAACTAACTGCTCTACTTTGATCAATCAAGGATAAAGTATTTTTCCATCAGCTGAAAAGTAGCACCAACGCCTCAAAACTGATGGGGGTAACAAGAAGCAGCAAGAAACATTAAGAAATTTTCAGTGCTCCTCTCGTGCTGCTTATAAAGAATTCCATATTTGCTGCAAACTTGGAACAAAATTTTTAAATGTCAAAGATTGACAGTCTGACAGACAGGTATTCATTAACAAGTAAGCACCAAAAAGAATAACATACATATTTACTATCAAGTCAAAAAGGAAACCGCTCCTTTTTCTATTTGGCCAGACCCATCAACCTACATCTGGTACTACTGCCCATATGACCAGGGTTTAAACTTTTTATGACATTTGTCAGTACAATCCCATTTACTCACTCTCTTGGAACTGTGCCTCATCATCCTCTTGTTCTTCCTCCTCACTACCCACATCATCCATAAGCATCTCTCGTTGTTTGGAAGCTGCTTTGGATGCTGCCTGTCTCTGCTGACGCACGTTTTTGTGGTCTTCTTTCTCATCCTCACTGTCCTCTGCAGCACAAAGTCATCGTGTTACAATGAAGACAGAAAATACTGGCCAGCACATCTTCATCAGACAGTGAGTGGACAGAACAAAAGTCTACTTTATAGAACGTGTGTAATGAGTAAATGTATATAACAGTACAGAATTACTGCAATGCAATACAGGGAATGAATACAACAATCAATATTCAGACTTGTTGAACAACTTTCTCAAAAAAATTTGAATTATTATTGCAATTGTTTCTTTACCTGCAGGCCTTTTCCTGGATTTAGAGGCTCTCTTATTCTTATCTGGTTTGGCCTTCTTTCCTTTTTTGCTTTTTTGAGAACTCTCATAGTCACTGTCAGCTTTGCCATCATCTGCTCCTAAGTCATCATCTTCACTGCCAAAATCTTCATCTGGAAGGAAAAAGTGAGAATATTAAGCTTCTTCTATGACCGTGGAACAGACGAGAATCCCAGGGAGGAGATGAACATCCATCTCTCTACCTGTGAGGACAATTTACAGCAGCATCACATTACACAAAACACATCTGCTGCCCCCAACCAGGACTGGAAGTAAAAAGCAGCAGAGGCAGCATCCACCTTAAGATAAATGTGTTAGAAAAGTGCATGCTTCTCTAAACAGAAGAACTTCTTGTGTGTGTCAGATCTTACTCCTGTAATATTCTTACAGATTGGTCTCTATTTTGAAGGCAACGTTATCAGTGCAGTATGGTTAGTTACCTGCTGAGTGCGAATCATCTTTCTTAGTCTTCACATCTTTTTCCTCTGAATCCTCACTGCAAAGGAGGGAAAGATTGCTTAACTCCTATTTCAGTCATTTGCTATATGGAAAATAACAATTTTCAGAGAGCAGATTGATTCCTAGGCCAAGAATACCCACTTCTCCTGGACATTACCACATTATACTTTAGCATCACTCAGAAGCATATGTAGTTATGGTTGGCAAGAAAGTTCAAACTCTGCATCACATAGTGCCAAGGAAACCAACCAGGAAATAAGGATAAGATAACCCATGCTTTTTTCTCCAGTCTACTAACAATTCAGGTGTCTTCCATTTTACAGTTAGGATTTTGAAGTTATATATGCTAATACATGGTCAAATTTATTAAAAGGAATACAGTTTTATTCTGACTATACGTATAGTGAAGTCCCTTCTCTTTCTCTCATTGTTTTCTTTGGAAACCTTCACTCCGTCTAACCAGTTACCTAGAACATATTTGATCTGCAAGCTCCCAGTCTGATCTCTGACAGACTTTCACCATCCCTTACAGTGGTTTCAGTCCTTATTAAGAGACCGTCCCATCAAGTAGGTGCTACTGCTTCTGTTCTCACCCAAATCCCTATCACTTGTCATTTTTACTGTCCAGGTTTGGCAGTTGGAGCTAACACGTAACATTCCCCAAGAACATCCATAGCTGAGATAACATATTACACTGCAGTCCCTCAGGCCCATTTGATTTCAGTCTGATGGACAATTGTGGATTTCAAATCAATACGTGCATTTGTTTCACATTCAGACTCTGTGCAATGCTTGTAATACAAACAGAAGTGTTCTTACATACTTAAATATCACCTTAGTTAATAGGACATTGTGGTCAACTATTTAGTTGCTCTGGGAGCTCCCTAGCCTAGTTTCTTTACATAACAGCTTATCTACTAAAATCTTTATTTCAGGTGTTATCTGGAAGTTTGACCTCTACAATTTCTTTAAGCATTGCATGAGCAGAACAAACACATTGGTCTAAGCAAACTGCAGCAATCTGCCAAGCAACAGATGAACTACATTGGGCCACAATTAATGCAGTCAGATACCTGAAGCACTTGAATAACATCACTTCTGCATTAAATTTTTACCCATCACTTGTGTCAAAACAGTGCAACACAAGTCAAGAGCAACAGCAGGAAACGATTGCTTGGCTTTTCTTTCCTGAAACCATTTCAAGACATGAAAACATGAAGTTCACATCTTAGGGAAAATTAAAGCCATGGTGAAAATGGCCTCACCCTCTCAGTTTATAACAGTAAGTAAAAACGTTCCCTCACGTCTACATTCAGCTTCCACCTTATAGCACAGGAACATTAAGGGAGAGAGAGATGGAGAGAAACATCT
>JAOWBP010004656.1:1909045-1924073 GCA_028571105.1 Tragopan temminckii
TGGGGGGGAAAGAAGGGCTGAATGGTGGAGTCAAGGCTCTGGGGCAACACAGCCACTAAACAGAGGGCAGCAGGCAAAAACAGGGAGTCCCAGGCCTGGGCTGCACTGGCAGCTCTACTCCTGTGCTCAAAGAACAGATGTGTTTCCCCATTTGATCCACTGTGGGTCATGGCAGAATGCTTTCTCCTGACCCAGCTGCAGCAAATCTAGTTTAACTGCGATGTGTTTTTGCATCACTGGCAGAGCTGAACCCATTCCTAGTTCCCACTAAATACTCCTGTAGCCTCAAAAAAACCAACAAGCCAGTTTATTTCTTACCTTCATCATAGCGGCGTCTAGCATCTGTGCCTGGCTTGGCTCTGGGGACACCATGGTACAGCCCTTCCCCAACAAAATCCGTGTAGAACAGCATGAAAGTCATGAGTGCCATCCAGCTGCAGAGCTCAGCCACAAACAGGCGCCGGATGACCTTGGGGATGCGGCAGTAGAGGCTGTGAAGCCGTGGCACCAACGTGCAGAGGTTTCTCAGGGCCTGCATCATGTGCCTGGCCTGCAGGAGGCTCGTGGAGAGCTGGCAAGAGCAGCAGGCAGAGGGTGAGGGCTTAGGGAGAGCATCCTTCAGTGCTGGGCCATCCAGAGCATCCGCTTGGGCAGCTGCTTCTTCGGTCACAAAGAGCGTGGCCAGCACACAGCCAAGGAAAATGACAGCGAGGAGGCTGAAGAGGCACGTCTCCTGTCCTCCCAGGTATGGGGCCAGAAAGCTGGCCCCCCAGTCAATGGCTGGAAGCAGGTAGCCAATGCAGCCCCCCAGGCTGATCATGAAGGCGTACATGGAGAAGGCCTGGCGACAGTTATCCGGCTCCTGGAAGAGGTCTGAGAGCAGTGCCTCCAGTGGGGTGAAGCAGACCTGACCGCAGAAATCCAGCAGTCCAATGCCCAGGATGAGGAAGGCGATCTCCAGAGGGCGAGTATTGAGGGCAAACAGGCTGGCCAGGCTGCTGGAGTGAGGGATGATGAAGAGGCTCAACAGGACTCCCAGGCACAGCACCCAGATGAACGGCCGCCTTCGGCCATAGCTGCTGTGCCAGTGGTCGCTGGCGGATCCAATCAGTGGGACAAAAACCAGGCCAAGGACAGGTCCTATCCCTGGAGCAGAGAAAGAAGTGGCGTTAGGGACAGATCTGGACAGGACGTACATCTTTCGCACAGTAAAAAAGCCTGGGGCATTTCTGGAACTCAGTGGGCTTCAGTGGGTCACAGCCCCCTCCTCAAACACAAGGCTGCTCCAATATCACAACAGTCCTGCAAACAGCCCCCCTAAACACACACACTTGCATGCCCTCATTCGCCCCTCAAAGGAGAAACAAACCCCACAAGGATAAGGGAGAAACTGCTTACCCAACACCATGGTCATGAACTTCTCTTCCACGCCCACTTCCAGGAGCAATGGAGGCACGTAGGTGATGCCAGCAGCCAGGCAGACCTCCAGGCCAAACGTCAGAGAGTTGAGCAGCAGGAGCTGAGCCCTGCGGTTGTGCAGGAGCACATTGGGAGCCATGCTGTCCCTCACTGCCCGTGGGCTGCAGCACTGCAGCACAACCCGGGGTGTCCCACAGGCAAAGTCTGCAGTTTCTTTTCCCTGTCTGCTGGACAGATGCTGCCTCCCATTTTTAGCATCGGTGAACGAAGCGTCTTTTCCTCCTGCTGAGAGATGTGGTCCCAGTAATGTCAAGTGTGGGCAGGCAGGGATCCGCTCTGTGCTCACCCTTCTGCTCACATGATGTGCTCTAAGAAAAGAGAGAGCTCATTAGATAAGCAGGGGAAAGGGCTCAGACCTGGTGCTACGTGGACAGCTGAAGGAGACAGCCCCTGACCCAAGGGCTGCAGGGTTTGCGACTCGTGCTGGGCTGCTCTCCAAGGGCTCATGGAAGGTGAGATGGGCACCTGTCAGAAATGGTTTGGGAAAATCCAATCCTGCCTTCGGGCTACAAGAGGTCTAATGACCCCTCGGTGTCCCGCTCAGCCTCATCTTGCAGTGGGAACAGAGCCACAAAGGGCAGATCCTCCAAAAGGACACAACATCCCTTTTCCCAGTGAAATCAATTAGGAGCCCCTGTCTGAGGACAGAGTGTCCACAGGGACACTCTGGAGACCTGAGCCATCGCTTAATGATAGGGACACCTCCTACCCAGCTCCTGGGGAAGCACTCACCCAAATCCTGCTGCCAGCCCCCAGCACGGGGCGCAGGGAACAGATGGTGCCTCCGTGGAGTTTCACAAACAAACCTGACCCACTTTAGCCCTGTCTAACAGTGAGCGGCAATTACCTTCCTCATTAGTCTGAGTCATTTATTTGCCCTGTAACACGCTTCCTCTTCCCAGCCTTCTTCCGAGGGGAGAGGCCACCAGATCCGGATGGGGTCTGAGCAGATAAGGGAAGGCAGCAGGTGCTGCTTAGAAGTTCGTAAGGAGCGTGCCACTGTGCCAGCTATAAGCAAAGCAACAGCACAAGGCTTCCAGCATCCAGCCCCCTCCACCAAACTGTTTTGCTAAAAGCAACTCGGGAAGATGGTCTGTGGTTATGCTGGGAAAGGCAGAGGGTTTAGCAGTGGGGTGACGTTCAGCTCCTGCACAGATGTTGCTTCGGGAGTAAAACAAACTGCAGCGTCGTTCTCAGGGATTGATCCATTCTAACCTCACTCCCTGAATAACCTGCCAGTGGGTTTCTCTGCAGGGACACAGGAGGTCTTGCTGTCCTGATCATGGATATCAGCGGGGCATTCAGGAGGAGCAGTTCATCTCCACCTGCCCCATCCCTGGCTGTGCACAGCACTCCCTTAACAGCACAGGGTGAGCCCAGCAGGAGGAACAAGGTGAAAATCCAGTTTCACAGTCCTATCCCCTTCTAAATTCTTTGTCTCAGTTGGAGGAAAAGCCATCCCCTCCTACAGGGAACATTTCCAGGCCAACACATGTCCCTGTCTCCAGCTCCCAGGGATGGACGTGGCTGGGCGGTGCTGGAGGAGCAGCAGTGAGGTTTTACAAAGACAGAAGCATCACTCACTGCTGCAGGGAAGGGGCGCAGCTCCCCAGCTGAGGAGCTGTCAGGCTGCCAATCACACACAATAAGCACTGATTATTTTCCTACCAGAATCCCTCACTTTCCCTCTCCGCGCTCCCTCAGACCTTGACTGTCACAAAGGATATCTTCTTTTAGCAACTGGGAACATTTAAATGGCTTGCTCAAGGTCAAATAGCAAACTGACAGCAGAGGGGGGAGAGCAGCAGCTCGTCTTTAATCTCTGCACATCACTTCAAAGGAACTCTCAGAAGCCCCAGCTATGCTCAGAGGCACTCGGTCTGCAAGGAAGCGATTGGGGGCAGCAACCACCTTTCTTAGTTGTGGGCCAGACACAGGATGTCAGCTTTGCTCCTTGGTGATGGGTACACAGCTGGCTGACAGCCTCGGGATAGGAAGTTAAGCTGCAGCCCTCCGGCTCTGGCAGAGGAAAAAGCAGCTCACAAAGCAAAGCCCATGGATCCTCCGCCACTCTGAACTGCATCTGGATGGGTGATGCTGCGTTACCGGCTGCTGAAATCCCACTGCTGTAGCCTGGGGGTGTGGAGAGCTTATGGAGGGGAACGTATCCCACCTTGAATAGAAAGTAAATGATGCCTCACACACACGTATGCACAAGGAAATAAAATCTTCTGCTCTTTATCCCGGCGATATCGCTAGCACTGATTAACTAACTAGCACTGGGGAGGAAGAGGGAAGCTGTACCTCTCCCTGACTGCCTGAGAACTTCGGGTTAAGGGAGAGAGGCTGAATTTCTCACCAGTAAGAAGGAAGAGACCCATCTCTTCCCCTCTCCACACTCTCAAAGGACTTCAGTGAGGGATCAGATCTCATTGTACCCAGTGTGATACCCATGCACAGCCAGAGATCAGAACTTAGCAGCAGCAACAAGTCATAGACACAATGGCAACAGATGATCATGCACCTCCTGCTCTTTAATCTGCATTCTGTCGCAGTGTTTGTTAACTACCAAAATATTGCCCACAGGGCACAGAGGGGCTGAGCTGGAAGGAATTGCCAGCGCAGACTCTAAAAGGTGTCTGGTCTGTTGGTCTGCAAGGATGGGGCAGAGAGGTGGAAAAGGGAAAAGTGTCAGGCTTGCAAGAGCCAGGACTCACCTCCTCCACGCTGAGCAGGATAGCAGATCCCTGCAGCACTCCCTTGAGCCAAGCCCGGGTACATAGCATTCAGGAAAAGCTATTTAAGTGGTGTGCAGGCAAGCAGAGGTGGAACGGAGCAGCAGGTACACACGAGGGTTTGGTTTCAGGGCCCTCCCTGCCTTCTGATAACAGCACGTGGTGTGTTATTAGCAGCACGGCCACACCTGTGCTGAGCCCCTTGTGTATGGTGCTGAGCAAACACAGGCTGCCAGCAGCAGCCTCACAGAGCCCCTGTCCCAAACCAGCTCAGAAGGAAATGCCCAGACACGGGCTCACAGCTGAACCTTGCCCAAAGCCCTGCCTTGGTGTCAATGTTCATCACCTCTGATCTGCTGGCGCTTTGCAAACAGCTCCTCTGCACTGCAGGTGTGGGCAGGTGACAGGGCAGGGATGTGCAAATGGGGCTTCTCCCCCAGCAGGACCACGCTGCTCCTCACTGCTGAAGGGCCCGGCGCTGAAACAGGGCATTATTATTTTATTACAAGACGATGAGATGTTGCCTTCAGTTCTACAGGCGACACCTGGCTCTGAGCAACAGGCCCAGCAGAAGATCTAACACCTCATTTAAAATGCTAACCTCTTCCAGAGCAATTTGTCTGGTAGGCTCTGCAGGAGGACTGCCTGGGGATGCTGCTCTGACCCTTCGTCTCAATGTGGGGGGGAGAGATCTGCAGCTCAGCAGCATTCATTCATTCCTTACACCCAAGCCGGCAAAGCACGGCTCCTTCAGTGCAGTGGGACCTGATGCACCTTGTGCTGAAGAGCCCTCCACCATCAGCTGGGGGTGGCTGGCCAGAAAGCTGCAGGACAGAAAGCACTTTTTGCCCTCTGGCCTCGATTTCCCCAAGCTGCTACAACACAGACAATGTTCAGACACAGTGCCAAGCGCCTTGACAAGGGTAACAGCCACCCCCCAAAAAAGGGCACGCCAGCCCCACTCTCTGCCTAAGATTTCCTGCACACAGAAGCAGAAAGAGCCACATGTGGGGCTTTCTCCCAGCTTTCACCCAGTTGTCGTGCCATGGGGACACCACCTGCTGTGAGCACTAAGGCTTTTCCTCCCCCTCCTGCAGGAGAAATGAAGCACCTTTTCACCCCGGCTTTCTGTTTTAGTTTTAAGCTTGCAAACCAAACTTTTCCTTTCCTTCCTTGACAGAGAAACAGCAGATCAACACCCGGAGGCTTTCAGCTGGCACCAGGAGGAGGGCGGTCCTGGAGCAGCTCCTACCACCCACCCCACCTCAGCCTGCCCAGCACCCAGAGCCAGGGCATGAAGGGCTGCACCCCTGGAGCCTCCTGCACCCGCTCCCCTCCCTGAAAGCACCCAGGAGGGCAGGAGGAAGGCAGGCTGGGCTGTTCTGCATCCCACTCACCTGGCAGCACCAGGGATGAAGCCAAGAAAATCAGAGTGTCCATTTCTTCCCAGGTGGTGGGCTGGCACACTGGGATGCGTGCCATTCCCCTGGCCTGAAGGCAGTGCTCACTCATGTGCTACAGAAAAGCCCTGATACACATTCTCCCCATCTCGATGCATTGCAGGTACAGCACAGCCATGCAGGGGGAAGCCCAGTGTGAACCTCAGAAATCACCAGCAGGTGCACAGGCACACAGAAACACTGAATGCACTGCTGATATCACACACAGGGACTCATTCACTGAGCAGTACAGCACGTAGAAAGTTAACCTCCCACTTCCTTTCTCAGTGCAGAGGCTCCGGGTCACACCTTTTGCTTTCAGATGGCACAAACCTCACAGCACCCGGAGAAATATTTTAAAAGTAGAGTTTGGGTGCAGTTCTGTGGCTGAGAAAAACTCGAGGGCTCCTCAGGAGGATCCGTATCTTACCTCTCCTTAACCTTCCCAGTCACTACGGGCACAGAAGAGCTGAGATCTCCCTGCACACAGCTGCAACCTTCCTGATTTATGGCTGCCACGCACCTACCCCTGGTTAACAAACAACTGCAGCAACCGTCAGACCACAGAGGATGAGATTCTCTTGTTGTTTGCAACCTGCCAGGGCTCCGTAATAACCCGAGCTCTTTCGTATACGGGAAATAATTACCCCACATAATTGCCAAGGCTGGAGGCAGGCAGTGCTGCTGGGCAGGGGCTGCTGCAGGTGACGCAGCCCCACACCTTTCCTCCCCTCTGTGCCACAGATTGGATGCAGAAATGCATTCCCCATGAGCAGCAGAGAGTGAGGGGAGGGCGAAGGGTATTGTCAGCCCTTGGGTTTCCATTCATACCCGCGACGTTACATTTCCAACCTTCCAAGGGGCTCTTTATGAACGTTATTAATTCCCCGCTCCCTGGAAGCCCTTTGGAAGAAAGGGTGGGAGCGAGCACAAGAGCGAGCGCTTAGGGAAGGGCTGTTCATACAGTGCCAGATCCTTTCACAGCTATCAGTGTCCATTCACCGCAGCTGAATGTGAAATACACCATGGAGAATAGCTCTGGCAGGCTCGCGCAGGATGAAATGGAAAACTCACCTGACCTCTCCTGACCCTCTCCCCTTACCCCCCCGCCAAATCTCCTTGACCCCATTCACAGTGTGGGGAGAGGGGAGTGGTCATTACGCGGCGATGGGAGAATTGTGATGTATTTAGCCTCTCTGAATTAACTCTGCGTTTCCTTTGAGCTCAGGGCTCCATTATATGGGCAGCTTGGCTTAGGGAAGGAGCAGCAGCGGGTGGAAATCCCCTTAGACCAGAACAAGACCTGAGTGCCACCGCCTGTTTGAAATCCCCTCCCTTACCCCACAGCACCCAGCAGCTCAGACGCTGGGAGATACGAATCCAGGATAAGCACTGGGTGCTGCAGATGCCTCTGGGGATGTCCAGAGCCCCAGGGCGGCTCAATGCCTTCCACGTGGTTTGTTCATAATGAGGCATTGCAGTTTGTTGAGATTGAGAGCTGTGCATTGGTGTTGAGTGGAATCACCTCCCTGCAGCACCCACCACGCGGTTTCACTGCTCTCAGAGCTATCAAAAGGGCACAGCTACACTCATGCTTGGCATTTCCCTGAAGGACAGTCAGATCCCTGCCCAATGCATGCTTGCGCACATTTTCAGGGGGCTGTGGGCCACCAAACCACACCATGTCACCTTATCCATGGCTGCTGGAGCTCACCAGGATGGGGCTCGAGATGCAGCCTCCAGCCCTGCCACCTCAGAGCTGTTGTGATCCATCCATGGCCACCTGGGAGCAGGGGGAGGAGAGAGGCAGGTGAGTGCTGAGCACCTTCCCTGCTTTGCAGCAGAAAGGGTGCGAGAAGCAGGTCAGGATCCGTCCCCTTCTGATCAACTGGACAAAGCAAAGGCATTGGGGCAGGCTACGAGCAGCAAACAAAGGTCTCTATGAGATGGAGGAGAGGGTCAGAAAGTGTTTTTAAGAATGGACATAAGGAAAGGATGCTTTCCTGTCCTGGTTAGCAGCACTGCCGTGCTGCACTGCTCATACAGAGAGGAGACTTTCCAGAAGCAGGGAGAGCTCTGCCCTGCCTGCCCAGCACTCCACACTTCCTCATCTGCACCAACAGAGCTGCCACTGCAGAGCATCGCTCCTCATCACCACTCATCCTGAGCTGGAACCAGCTCTGCAAGGAGCAGCCCCAGACCCCCAGACAGGGCTTGGGGCTCTACATCAGAGCTGCAGCTTTCTTTTGCTATGGCACAGCCTGAGCTCTTGCTTTCACTCACAAGAGAAGCCCCTGTTCTGGGGCGGGAGGGGGAAACAAGATGATGCAGTTACGCTTTCTGCTCAAGTTCATTTCTGCTGTTTAAAGTACTGCACCCATCACTTGCTCTGACTCAGCCTTTCCTCCACCCCCTCCCTCTTTTTTTTTTTTTTTAAATTGTAATTATTTTTAGCAAAAGAATAAAAACCTAAATCAAACTAGAGAGGAGGAAAATAAATGAGAAAAGCCCCCCCTCCAGCTGCCCCCCTTCTCAGCAGTGCCGTAATGGGCCCAGATTATATCCAGCACCTCGTGAGCAGTGTCTGTGTTTATCTGTCAGTGTGCAGAGCCCACCCCGCTGAGTCCTTTTCTCTGCCCTGGGCTGGGGGCTCTCACTCTATGCTCATCCAGCAGGCCCACAAAGGGGATTATGGAGAGCCCCCCCCCCCCAGTCCTGCAGAGTAATCCATCAAATTATCCCTCGCTGGCGTCACTGTCTTCTTCAGAAGGGGAGTGGGGGGAAAAAAAAGAAGAAAAAGAATAAGAAAGTGTTCCGAAGGCTTTTAAAGGCACTGAAATTACACTTGAGCCTGAAACGCTCCACCCAGCTGCCACAGCCCTCTGCACAATGGGCCGGTTGTGAAGGGAATACCGGGCAGCAAGGAACAGGAGAGGGACGCTGTGGATGAGGGACACTGCCCTGCAGGAGCTCAGACCCCATAGAACCAATGCAGTGTGCACCCCACTGCTGCGTGCTGGAAAGAGATGGGAGGTGGTGTCTGTGCCCACAGCAGCCACAGCCCTCTTCTGATGGGACAAGAGATGTGCTCAGCACCACCCCAACCCCATGTCAATCCACGCAATCCCACAGAGCCCTGCAGAGCACTGATGCATGCAATGGGCTCTCCCAGGTGCCCCTGCAAGCAGTGCAAAGCCAAAGGAAGACCACGCTCACCAAAACTCTTCAATATTGAATCGACGTTTCCCTCTACTGCAGATATTTAAGAAAATGATGGTGTGGGCTTTTCGGATCACCTCTGGCACCCTGCACGAGCATGAAGTGCAAGCTCAGCTCTGGAGGATGACTTTCAGCACGTGTAGAGAACACACGGCTGTCCCAGCGCAGCTCACGAGACACAACTGCTGAGCTTTAATCACTGGTGCTGACTAAAAGAAAAAAATTCCCCACCTGTTACAGAGAAGAGATGGGAGGGCAGAAAGCCCAGCTGCTTCACACTGTGTCTGCTTTGCCATGGCTGCTTGCAGGGCTGGGAAAACGGGAAGTGAAATTGGAACTCGTGGTTTCCACGCAAAGCACAAATGCTGCGTAACGGCACGCCTGAGTCCCTGCTGCCCCTCCAGCACAGCTCTGGGACTTCCAGCCCATCGAAAGGCTTCTCCATTTCTGCCTTTACTTGGAAACATGTGATAGTCACAGGGACAGCACTGATGTCCCATGTCTGTGCACGGGGAAGAGAGGAGAGCAGCCGGCCCCAGCAGCACGGCACCGCTCAGATGGCATCAGGCAACCAGCACGGACCTCTGCAGTCCCTTTTGCTTCAAGTTTTGGGAGCGTGACCTCACGCTCTTCCTCAAAGGACAGACTTTGAGTCCTAGACACACACAGAACGAATGGGCTCTTTTGTAATCACATGCTAGTTAGCCCATTTTTTCATGGTAATTTTCTGGTCTGCAATTCCAGTCATTTGTGTCCCCGTCGCAGAAGCTGGATGCTAACATATCGCTCAGGAGCCCTTTGACCCCCGCTGGCAGGTTGGTGGGTTTCTCCCTCTCTGTTTTCTGTCTCTAAAAATGAGGTCATGGCTTTGAATGAGACAAAGAGCCTTTGCAGTGTGAGGAACAGCCCCAGGACAGCTGTGAGTGCAGAGCCCCGTCCATCACATCGGCCCCTGAGCACGTGAGAGGCAAACGAGCTGCTGCAGCACTACAGGAGCAGCAGCATTTCCATGCACCCGGGATAGTGGAGCTCTGCACGGGCTCTGTCAGCAGCCAGGAGGTTGCTCATCACAACAAACCGGTCATGAGGTCTGAAAATGAGAGATTCTATGATTGCGCTTCTGCCCGAAGCCGTCTGGATAACGACAAAGATAAGAAGCAATCAGATGGTATTTTTTAAAGCAGATAAGCTTCACTGAGAGATTGTTACAGGGAACTTCAGAAGTCTTTTGCTTTCCTCATTCTCATTATCAGTTTCATGTATCAAGGACTCCACACATACAAGGATTTTGCTTTATGCCATAGCCATCTATGCAGAACTCACAGCACCGACCATCAGGAAGAGGAGGTTTTTCCTTCTGAGAAGACAAGGCTCAAAGCTGCAATTCCTATAGGCAGCAAATGGAGCAAAGCATTGTGCACCCCTCACCTCTCCTTACAACCAGGCACCTCGCTTCTGCTACCAGCACCAGGTACCAGCAAGGAGTTCAGGTCCAAATCTTCCTGGGTTTTGCAGAACATGTTGGTTAGATTCGTGCCTTGGTGTGGAGTACATCCATCAGGGAGGACAGGCAGGAGGTGATCTGAGCTCCAAAGTTACTCAGCGCTTGCTGAAAAGGTTTGCTGTAGCAGCAGAGGATAAGTGGGAGATTGCGCACTGCAGACTCTCCAAGCAGAGGTGGGATCATTCTCTCCACGTTGCCTACGTTTACTGGAGTAAAGTTCAGCGAGCCACAAATGAAGCAGAATGGAGCATCCCTACAGGGTGGGATGCTCACGTGGGGCCACACAGTGCTGCCATGCCCAGCAAGAGCCAGGACAGGGGTTATCACCAGCACCGACCCCGGCTGTTCTGGCTCCACACCAGCATGTGCTAACTAGCCCCAGTGGCACTGTCCTGCTAACGGAGGAGATTGCCAGCATTCCCTGCTCCTGCCCCAGAGGCTCATTTGTGGCTATCGGTGTTGGACACAGACAGTGATGAATGGAAGTATCTGGGGCGGGGGGGACACCGCACAAACATAGACTGTGTTCACAGAAATCAAAGATGAAAGAGGCCCTGTTGAATCACTCTCCTCAGGGCTGCTGCAGGGCTGCTCCCAAACAGCACATTCTCCAGCAATTTGTCCAGTGGATGGATGGATCTCTAGCACTGAGGTTGCAAGAATAATACCCGTAGGCTGAGAGACTTCACAGCTGGAAGCACCCTTCCTACTTGCCCTCCCTCCAGTTGCCCTCACACCCTTCTTTTCATCTGCATTGTCAGACCCTCCTCCAGACCACACTTTGCCACTCTCCCAAACCTGGTTTTAGTCAGTTCTCAGGAAAAGCCACCCTTCCCAGCCCAATAATTGCTGCTCCGGCCTTGGCTGCAGCACAGCAGCCTTTTGTTCCAGCACAGCTCCAGCTGCTCCCACCGCCGTGCACACAGCAGCTGTTTGTCACAGCTCACCTCTTGGATCCAGCAGCACCCACACAAAGCCCTCTCCTGTCACCACACATCGGTACCTGGTACGCACGGAAATGGAAAGCTGCTGTCCTCTCATTGCTCCTTTGTGCTCCATCTCTTTGTATTTACGAGCTGCCTCCAGCCCAGACCTACAAGGGCGCTCTCTCTGCGAGTGGAACAATCCTTTATTCTGTTTGCACAGCTCCAAGCAAAGCAGGAACATCCTGCAGAGAGCAGTGCAAGCAATAAGCACTGCGGAGTGAGGACATCCAGCAGCAGCACATTGGCCCAGGTGCTGTGGATCACTGACCCACGCTGGGTGCTCTCTCTCCAAGAGGATCAGAGCAGCTCCAGACAGAGCACTGCTCTGCGGCCAGCATGAATTCAACAGCAGGCAACTCTTGGTGTCCTTGGAGAGGACAGAGCGAGCGCACCTACACCCACAGCCCACCTGAGCAAAGAGCCATTTCTCTGTGTTTCTCCTATAGATAAAATGCAGGTAGTTGGGAGGAGATGGCAGAAGAGCAGTGGGTGTGAGGTGTGAGCACTGGGAGGTCAGATTCCAGCAGGATCACTGCTAACACTGGGTAATGAAAGTGCAATTTCTGAGTTTTACTGCATGCACCATTTCACCAAAAGTCGTAACCCGTAAATCCAAAGCAGGATCCGGATGCTCTCCATAACTGTGCACAAATTGGCTCTAGCCTGCTCTGCGAGAACATTAATGTCATTTGAGTGCTGACATCTTGCACGGATTTGAGTCACTGCACTCATTATATTTGCATTTTTCCTTAAGTCTTAGCTCCAGAAGGCAAACAGTCACAGAGAACTTCAGCTCCCAGCAGAGCAAAGGGAGAGCCAGCCTGCTCCCTGCATGGAAGAGAAGGACCTCAGACCTCACAGGCCGTTGTCATGTGCTTCTCCAGGAAGGTTTCCCTCCAATGTAAGATGGGACAGGCCCTGGAGGTGGCCTGGCAGCAGCTCCTGTTGGTGTGCAGACAGCAATTGGACAGTGAGAATTCATGGGGTCTGCTCCTCCTCTCATGCAGGATAGCAAAATTAAACTCATAGTTTTGGGCTGTGAGAGGAACTGACATGCTAGGATATGAAAACAAGGAAGGAGGGAACCTGTAGGGAACCTGCTTTGGCAGGGGGGTTGGACTCGATGATCTCTGAGGTCCCTTCCAACCCCTACAATTCTGTGATTCTGTGAAATCTGAGGACCTACAAGGAACAGCACACATAAAATCATAATAAAATGGGTGCTCTATACATCCATGTTTTCAGGACAAGCAGCTCAATGGCTTTGTTGGTACATCAGTAACTTTCTGCAGTTCAATAACACAAAATTGGATTCAGAGATTCTTAAAGCAGTGATGAACAACAGCAGCACAAGAAATAGACCCCACCTGGCTCCTCCTGCATGGCATCCTACACTACTTTAAGCCAGTCTAGAACTATAGAAACAACAAATTAGGAGTGGTACAGTGCAGCAGATTAGCAGCATTGTGTATAAAGGCTACGGGGCATCCAGATTTGTTTTCATTTGCTTTCGTACAGTTCTTGGAAGCAATCTGCAAACCCTCAGTGGACCCAACACAAACAGCTCCGGGTTCAGGTGCTCAGAGCGAGGCAGGGACATCACAGAGCAGCTGCCACCTCCAAAAAGCATCCACAAAAACACACTCAGGGAGACCCACACATCTAAGAGCCACCTCTGCCCTGCTGCTGTGCTGTTCCATAGATGTGATGCTTTTAGAACCAGCTTCTTCAGTACACACGTTGGCAAAGCTCCTACCAGTGGCTTCTCTACAGGATTGGGCCACTTGCGTTATTATTATTTTTAAACTTCACTATTTATTTTAGAGAGAGCAGTGACCACACCGCAGGAATACATGTGGCCACAGAGTGCCCCTGGGGGAACGCTTAGCAGGAGGAGTGCCACACGCACTCCTAGGGACTCTGGCAATGAGCAAGCAGACCGAAAGGTTTCGCTTTCCAACTCAGCCACCAGCCTAGAGATTCTGGTTTCTCACACAGCATCTCTCACTGCTAGCAACAATAGGCTACGAGCTTCCAAAAGAGATGCTGTCTGGAATACGCTCAGCACCTGCTATCACTCTGCTGTATAAGAGTGCTGATAAGCTCAGAGAGCAGCCTGTGGGATTGTTGCTTTATATGCAGGTATCTCCAGGCTGCTGCAACGCTCAGCCATGAGGTTTGAGCTCAGTGCTGCTCAGCCAGATGCTCTTCCAGAAGAGGAGATGCTCCCACAGAAGACCCCACACCAGCTGTGTACACAGGGAGCTGCAAGGCAACATACCCACCAGCAGACAGCACAAGGAGAAACTCCCTACAAGGAGAAGCTTCTCCCTAAATCCCAAGATTGGCTTCTGCCCCGAAATACAGAGATTTATATCCCTTGCAAAGCCCTCATTTAATTTCCTATTAATTCTAGAGATTCTTGCTATCCATATCAAGTTTCTAATCCTTTTTTTTTTTCCTCCAAATCCCATAAGCTGAGCCCTCTTGGCTCCCACAGCACTGTGCAGTAATAACTTTCAGAGCTGAAGGCACTGCAGGGATTGCTGCTCTCAGCTCTGCACCGCTCCCACTGAGGGACAACACCGTGAGCTGTGGGTCGGGCAGGTCCAGCTCACCAAAAATGAGAAGCAAATTGCAGGCAGGGTGAATAATAGGGATGGTTTAAAGGCTGGTACACGTTTTTCAGGAGCGCCCGCATGATTCCGGTGCCCAAATCATTTGGGTGCTTTTGAAGTTCTTACTCATGTTCTATTTCTATAAATCCCTGGTTATTCTCACGTTACACACACACACAAACACTTTCCTCCTGAGCCCGTATGAAGGACTAAACCAGCCACAGACCCGGATCTGCCCCAAGCTGGGTTGCTTTCTCTGTGCTGTCCACAGAGAGGTCCGAATGAGGACCAGGAAAATCGTTGCTGCGATGTTCCCCCTCCAAATTCAGTCTTGTTGTTATTCTAAATGCAAACACGAAAGCCCAGCACCTTGCCAAGCCTGCTTGCCATCGCAGTGAAAGCTCTACCCGATCCCAGCGCTCTTCTCTTCCTCCTAAAGCTGTCACTCACGGGACGACCGATAAGTGCCACAAACAACGGACGCAAACCTTTGTACCATCAAAGCTCGCAGCCGTGCCCAAGGTGGGAACTCTGCAGAGCCGTCACGCTACGACACGCTGACACTAAACCCAGCGCAGCCCCGTGCGCTCCCCCCATACCCGAAAAGGACTCAACGCAGCGCAGCAGCAAAACCACGCAGGGCTGCAACGAACGCCTCCTCCTGCCACGTGCTGGCTTCCTTTGGTTTAAACATCCACTGACCTGCGCTCATACGTGCTCACAGGTCCCCGCGGCTCCTCGGGAGGTTCAGCTCAGCTCTCGCTTCCCCAAACCTTCCGCTCGGTTGTCCTTAAGCCGAACTCGGTCACAGCATCTGCAACAACGAGAAGCGTGGGAAGCGCTCCGGCCGCGGCTCCGGGGGCTGAGAGGTGCCGCCCCGCAGCCGCTCTCCCTCCGGTTCCGCACACGTCGGATTTTCGGGTTTGGCTTTCCCACAGCGATAGGCTCGAGGGGAGAATCGGCAGAGGAGATCTCCATTCGGCTATGAGCAAGCCGCAAACGCTGCCCTGAGCACTGCGAGCCGCCCCCGGCCGGAGCATCCCCATCC
>JAOWBP010004656.1:1933320-1944335 GCA_028571105.1 Tragopan temminckii
GCGGCCGCCGTACGCCACACTACCGCCCACGGTTCCACTGAGGGACGCGGAGGCTCCGAAGGCGGCGACCAATCCCCGCGCAGAGCGGGGGCGACGCTGGCCAATAGGGGAGGAGGTAACCGCCCACCTGCCGCGATGCCTCATGGGAAGTGTAGTCCGCGCCGCCCCGCGCTCGCAGCCATGTGCCCGCAAGCCGGCTCCAAGGCTGCCGTCTCTCGCCGGGTTGAGCCCCGCGGCTCGCGGGAGAGGGGCCGGTCACAGCCGGTGCGGGATGCCCGAGCTGCTTGAGTAGAAGGGAAGCGGAGGGTAAACGTGGAAATAAGTTTAAAACGAAGAAATCGCTGTGATGCCGCCGGTTCTCCGGGCAGAGATGCGACGGTGGGCGCGGGGAGATGGAGGCGCTCCTAAGCCAGAAAGGCTGAAGGTGTGCCCCAAAATGAAAAAGGTGGGGGGAAAAAAAAAAGAAACCTTTCCAAGGGGTAGTTAACGGAGCAGGAAGAGCTGCAGGGACGCAGCTCACCTCTATCAAGAGAGATCCAGCAGGGCAGCCCAATTCCATCAGCTCCATTGCCGGTAGTGATGATGAGGAGAGCTGCCGTGCTGTACAACCCACACAACAACAGTTCCACCCGAGGAAAAGGCACTGCCCCGAGCTCGGGCACAGCACGTGGCCACTTCGAACCACTAAGGTTGGAAATGGTTGTTTGTAGCCAACCCTGGGAGCACAGAGGAGAGGCGTTCACGGTGCCACCAGAAGGGGTGGACCCTGGGTCTCCTAACTAATCCCCCCCCGATTTCATTTAGGGGCTGGTAACAAATAGGGAAGTATCTCTACTTGGAAATCATCTCCCTTTGGAGTTTCTGGTGAGCCCTGATCTTTGGAAAGGCTAAGCTATTCCTTCTTTATTACTGAATTGTGCCCGCTACCTTTCTTGTTAAGATTAAAGGCAACTATCCTCACAGAGGCTATAAGAAAAAAGGGGACAGACTCTCTAGCAGAATCTGTCGTGATAAGACAAGGAGAAATGATTTCAAACTAAAAGGAGGGACAGTTAAATTGGATGTGAGAGAAAAGCTTTTTCTATAATAATTGTAGTGAAGCACCGGAACAGGTTGCACAGATTGGCGGTGGATATTGAGCCTCTGGAGATGTTCAAGGTCAGGCTGGATGGGCTCTGAGCAACCTGACCTAGCTGTTGATGTTCCTGTTCATTACAGGAAAGTTGGACAAGATGATCTTTAAAGGTCCTTTCCGACTCAAATGATACTACTGTGATTCTACTATGAAAACACCACTGAGATCACCTGCTCCACTGGGGAAAGCCCACCTGGAACATTCCCTGCAGACATCCTCTATTCCCACACCTTTCCCGTGGTTCTCATTGCAGTAGCAAAAGCATAACCCTACAGCACTCCTAGGGCTGAGCAGAAGCGATGGGGATCACAGAGAGCAGACAGCACGCACGCAGCAGGAGCCTTAATCACACCGAAGCTCATTAAAGCAGCCCATGCACACACTCCAGTCCCCAGGAAGCTGCCCACTGTGGTCAGCTGCTGCTTGTTGCCTCGGCCTGCAGCAGCACACAGATGAGTGGTGATTGCCCTGAGTTAAGCCCTAAAAAAGCACATTCTGTACCAGTTGGAGAGCCGAGATTTCCCCATTGGATTTGGCACTGGGAGCAGCTGTGAAATGCCACAAAGGCAGCGCTCTCCCCAACGCACACACAGCCTCAAGGTTCCCACCCACTGGCAGAGGAAAACAAAAAACTGAGCTGCACTCCACTGTCAAACACCACGCATGCCAAAACATGCAACCCTCGGGTTTCCAGATACGTGCCAGCAAGAGGTGAGATGTGTTTGTACAAAGTCCTCCGTGCACATTTCACCTAATTGCCTTCTCACAAACCTGACTGCTGCTCCTTTTTTTGTTTGGGATGTGCCTTCACCCCAAACACACAAGAAGGCGTAGCTGAGATCCCAGCTAAGCCCCGGCACCTCCAGCTGCAATCAGTGCTGTTCCTATGAAGGCAAGTTCTGTGTTGTTACAGCCCATCTCCTTCAGCTGGTCCCACTCAAATGAAGTGAAAGGACCAAGATGGGGAACAACGTTTTATCTCACAGTCCTTTTAATAGCGTTTACTGCTCAAGCTACAGGAGATGGAAAGGGAGGTGAAAGCCAGGAATATAATGAAACTCAAGGCACAAGAGAACCTGAGGTGCCACTCAAGATGTCATTGGACCACAGCTTACAGGGATGAAGCACAGGGTCCTTCTGCAAAGCATGGGAAGAAGGGAAGCTTTTAAACCAAGCTGCTGACCCTTATCTATTTACTTACACAAGTTAACTACTCCATCTGATAGATAGTGTGAAAAAGAGTGGGCAGGGAGGGGAAGCACTGCATCCCCTGCACTACAGGTGACTCAAACAATGCTCTACAAGTGATGTGCTAACAAACCTTGGGTTCCCTCTCTACTCCATGCTGACTGCTTGCTCTGCTTGGAGCTTGGGGCTCCTTCAACCAGCCAGAAAAACAAAGAAAGAGGAAAATAAAGACGAGTCCTGCGCTCTATCAGACTCTTCCTGTAGGGTCACAGATGGGAGCTTTGCCAACATCTGCTCATGTGTACCTCAAACAGAGCTCAATCCGTTTGTTTGGGGAAGGAGGAGCACCCGGGTTCACACATGTTGCTCATTGCTCCTGGATCCGGCTGCTTTCTGCCCCCAACCCCTTCCATCAGCATAGCATCTCCCCCCAAATTTACATGCTCTGATAGGAAACCTTGTGTGAGCTGCACCCCAAAAGGCACTGCAGACCCTCCCAGCACACAAAACCCTCCTGCGCTGTGCCCTGCCATCTACGTGGCCTCAGCTGCAGCTCAGTGCCTGTGACAGCTTCACTGAGAAACAGCCCCAAAGGGTCTTTCCTAGAGAGGGAGAATAAATTTCCTGCTTTGTGCAACTCTCGTTTTGTTCTGCTTCCCCTGCCGTGGGTTTGCAAGCGAACGTGGGTTTGTTCCCATCTTAGACAACATCACAAGGGGGAAAATATGTAGGACAAAGGGATGGGATGAAACAGCGCAGGCAAGCAGGCAGGTCTTAGAAAAAGCTCATACGTAAAGATGCTTTAAAAAGAAGCACTCGAGCAACAGTGTTTTAAAGGGGAAGAGACAGCAAAAAGAGAAGTCAGAGTAAGGCTGCTGGTGAAGGTCGGCTGTATTGGGGTACAGATGTTCAGAGCGTCATAGAATCGTTATGGTTGGAAAAGACCACCAAGTCCAACCATCAACCCCTCCCCCCGGTGCCCACCATTTTGTCTTAATTGTTGCCAAGCCGGAGGCAAGGACAAAGCTGGGAAGTGAAATGGAGCTGTTGGCTGTAGGAAAACACCGGGCAACCCAAGAGGAGAAGCTCAGAGATTGCTAAATCACCTGAAAAAGAGAAATCTCACTGCATGGCTCTGACTTTGCATCACGTGTGATTGGTTGAGATGGTGCTGGGAGCAGAGTTCCCCTATAAGAAACTATAGGCTGCCATAGGAACTGCAGGGACACCATGAAAACCCCCCTCAGTCCCCTCTTCTCCAGCCCAAACAATCCCATGGACCTCACACCTCCTGCCTGGACACGGGGATGGACACAGTGACACCGTGCAACCATGAGGACAGCAGGACCGCATGCTGCTGCCCACCTCACCGAGATGTGCCAGCTTGTTGGCGAGGCCTCGATGATGCTGGCCATCAACCTGATGGGTTTATAGCAGAAATCTGCCCTCACCGGGCACCCAACACACAGCAGAGCCCCCCACCCAGCCTCCAGCCCCTTACACAGTGTCACCCTCCACGTTCCTCCTGCACGCCCTGGGACAGCAGTGCTGCCGTGGGCTGCAGCGTGGGGCCGGCGCTGCCTGCTGCTATATCCAGAGTAAATTCATCCCTGTATCCAGGCGGACGGATTTAGAAACGTCGCCTGAATTTCTCTTTGTGCTCTTCCCACATCCTGCCCTGCTACAACTCCTGCCTGCTTGCATTTAATTTCCTAAAGAGCAGCGCTTAGCAACCCGACAGCCTTCTCACTGCGAGCGGATCCTCCCATCCCCTCCCATCACCAGCAGAGCAGCATGGCAGACGTGCAGCCCAGCTCAGCACAGAGCTGGGGTATAACCCAGCAGCCCCATTGACACACGTATGAGATGCATCTCAGCACCTCCAGCATAGTTATGTCTGTGGGAAGGCAGAAGGGTCTCCTCTTCCTCGTTCCTCCCATCGCCACAGCTCTCATCTGTACTTCCACAAAGCGTTTCTGCTGCAGAGTAATATCCTCACTGGAGCAAAGGACGGGTAATTACAGAGCCTTCAGTAAGCCAGTCATCCAAAGTCCCCAGAGGGAAGCAGGTGAGACTATAACACACATTGCTCAAGAGATATGTATCTGGAGTATTTTATTTTATAAAAATCTCTCCCCTCCCTTTGCGGTCTGCTTAAAAGAGATGGCAAAACAAACCAGGTGAGCAGCAAGCCAGCACCGCCAGCACTCCCAGCCCCGTCTTCCGTGGCAGATCCACCCCGTGCATCTGCTCAGCAAATAGCTGCTGCAGGAGGGAGAAGTGCCTGGCACGAAGGCTGAGGCACAGCTCTTCTTGCTCCAGTTTGGAAAAGCGCCTTTCCCAGTTGCCTTCGGCTGCAAACAGAGGGAGGCAGGATGGGGCAGGTCCAAAACGAACAGGGAGTGTGCTGGGAGAGTCTGGATGAGGGAGAGGAGCAAAGGAGGGCAGATGAAAGCACGAGACGGGCATGAGTCACGCTGGCACGCAGCCCCTGGAGAAAGCCCTCAAGGAAAGGGCATTTAGTGAATTCCTGGTCAGGCAAAAATCCACGAACACAAAAGGCAACCAAAAATAGGCCCTTGCATACCTGCCTGCCCTGGCTCGTCATTCAGAGCTCAGTGTTTTGATGGCTCAGGAGGTGTTTCTTGGGCACAGGGCAGCAGCAGGAGTGTTCAATGCCACCCGTGTGCCCCATAGGGGAGAGCTCTGGCTGAGGTCAGCACGAGGCTGCAGGTGCTACACACTCCCATAGAAAGAAACCCCGCTGCAGGCAGCAGCTTTTTGCTCAGACTTATCCACACCTACCCAAGGACGGAGGAGTTTCAGCCAGCATCCAGAATCCAGCCCTCCCAGACCTTTGGGGAAAGCTTGGCTCTGAAGTTAAGCAGCTCCAGCGCTTTCTGTTGTAACCCCTGCTCGTGTGCCTGGGGACCTGGAAAGCAATGCAGGTGTTCTCCTAAAAAACATGCAGCCGGGGCAGAGCAGCTTGCTGGAAGCCAAAGCAGAGGTCCATTAGCTGTGGCTCGCACACAGGAAAAGACTCAGGGGAAGCAGACCCTTCTTTTTGCTGCTTGTAGCCCCAAACACTCTAGGTGAGGAATAAATCAAGGAGTTTAGGCTCTGCTTTAGGTGGGGGAACAGGGTTTGGCCAATTTCCCCGCCCTCCTTCTGGGTACACCCCAACTCTCCTCACCAAAGCAGCAGCTCGACACAAGCACGCAAAGTCCTGCCCTGGAAGCACACTGGAATAACGGCACAGGCATTGAGTCGCAAAGAGCCTGCAGGCACCAAACATCAGCCTGAGACACGCAGGCAAAGCCACGTAGGAGGGACACATCGCCTAGCTGGAACTCCTGACGTCCATTCTTTGTTTGTACAAGCACCTAATTCCCTCCCAGATGTTTGTAAAAGCTTGGCAAGCTGGCACGGTAGCAAAGAGTTGGCCTTTAATTAACCAGAAGTTAAATACAAAGAGGACGTCAGCAAGCTGCAAGTTGCAGCGCTCCCCCCAGCCAATGCATGCAGCTCTCCTGCATCCACATGCATCGGTGTCCCTGCACACAGATGTTCCTTCAGCACATGAAAAGGGGCTTCGCTGCTGCTGCTGCCGCTTACATCCCTCTTGATCCCCTTCTGCCACTGCTGACGCCACGCACGGCCCTGCTCACACCGCAGCGATGTCACGCTGCCCGAGGACTCCAACAGATTTCCACCACGTGGATATCAAAGAAACAAACCCTGAACTCAGCCCGTCCTTGAGGAAAGCTCCAACACACCCTGTTTGCTATAACAGTCATTTCTCCTCTTCGGCATTCCTTTCATGGCCACCAGGACTGCTCCTCACCGGGTCAGCCCTACATCCCAGCGCTGCCCCGTTGGCTCCGGTGGATCCTCACGTGCTTGGCCAGGTGGTCGCTGCGGGCAAAACGCTTCTGGCAGGCGGCACATTGGTACGGTTTGACACCGGAGTGCGAGCGCTTGTGTCGGGAGAGCTCATCTGAGCGGGAGAACCTGCAGGAAAAGGGCAGCGTGGAGGGCGCAGCCGCTGTGCCAGGCAGCGCACAGCAGCCCAGGATCCTCCTGGATCCTCCTGGATCCTCCTGGAGGGAGCAGAGAGGAAGAAACCTCTCCGAGGAGTGGTTTAGAGATAGGAAAGAGAGGAGTACAGCCACTGAGATCTTGCTTTCCGTTGGTTTTAAAGTGTCTGCCTGCTTCCTTCCTCTGTTCTATGCTCGTGGGAAGGAGAGCTGATGGCCCCAAGGACAGATGCTGAGAGAACTGCTCTTTGGGGCATCAGCTCAGGCTGGCAGGGATGTGAGGACAGAGTTCAGAATGGCAAGGAGTTCCTACTGCTTCACACGTCTAGCCGAAAAAGGCACTGCTGTTGAGAAAAGGGCCTGTTTTTCCTGAGCGTGCATTCTCCTTGCAAGCATCCCCTTGTTTCTCAGAATGGCAGCGAGTTTTCAGTGTCAGGGCTGGGAGAGAGGAGCAGCCTGAAAGCTGGCTTAGCACAGAGCACAGAGGAGGAGCAGCAAATGCAGCCAGCCCGCAGCAGAGGAGCAGAGGTTTCCATGCCAATGCGAATTAACCAAGGATGCAGCAGCAAGGACTGCAGGAATACCCAGTGCTCACGCTGCTTTCGGCTGTGTGATATCCACACCTGGTGCAGATCAGCTGCACCACCTGGAAAATCCCTTTAACCACACGCACGTCCCTGCTTAATTTTCCTGTGCCCTTCTGCTTGGCACAGAGCTCCAGCAGGGAGCAGGGAGGTGATGCTCAGCCCTTCTCAAGTGCCACCTCAGTGAGGCTGGGAGTTGGTGGGACTGCAGCGTGCTTTGCACGTCCGAGTGCCAGGGGAATGCTGGAGAGGAGGACTGGGCAGGATTTACTCCTGTTCTGCCTCTACGGAGCCAACACAGATGGCAGGAGTATTAGGATGGAAGGGTTTTTCCATCTGGCTGAAACGTGCCCACGCAAAGAAGCACAAAGCAAGGAGCTTCAGATGTAACCCCAGACTCCCAGCAATAGGATTTCACGCTCACACCTGGCACAGCAAGCACTACGCTTGCCCTTCAAAAGCTCTGTGAAGATTAAATGCATCCCAAGGCTGTCCTCAGTTCATCCACGCAACCCAACTACTTCTTTTCCAGCTCTATTGCAAAAAGCGAGTTCCAAAGTCTCAGCTCTTCCTGAGACAGCAGCCATCCTTTACCGTGCAGGGAATCAAGGCAGCGAGGTGGTGCCAAGGCGTTGCACAAGAAACCAAGGAAGCTCAGTGCTGCCAGCACCAGTTTTCCTTGTGATATCCTTTCAGATCTGCTCAGGAGAAGCACTATGCAAGACCTGAGGTCTGTTAACCCTCCTCACCAAAGGCTGTGCTGAGCATCCTGCCCCTCGGGACAGGCGTGTGGCACCAGGAAGAGAGCACAGCAGCAGGAAACAATCAGAGAATCGCAGAGTGGTTTATTTAGGGAACGGAGATGAAAGAAAACAATGCTGTGCACAGAACAAACAGGAGAAAATGCACAAAGGAGCCACGCTGCAGGGCCAGCAGGAGGGACACAGGCAGCCAGGGTGGGCACACAGTGAGAGAAAGCAAAGGGATGGCTGAAGCAACATGGGAAGGAAGCAGCAGCTCCTGTTATCTGGAAGAAGCATACAGTGCAAGAGCCATTTATTGTAGTCCAGCTGCACAAACTGCGTTGCCAGAGAGCAACTCAGAATACTTCTTATTCCCCTCTGGGCCTCCTTAAGGGTCTCACCTGCTGTCCCCCCCCTCCCCACGCTCCCACTTACCGCCAGCCGCAGTCGGGCCAGGCGCAGCTGTAGGGCTTCTCCCCGGTGTGCCGGCGAATGTGGGCCTTCAGGTGGGAGCTTTTGGTGTACACCTTGCTGCAGCCCAGCTGTGGGCACTTGTGGACACGCACAGGGGCTGTAGGGGCTTTTGGATACACAGGGGCTGCTTCCTGACCCTGCAAACCCCCCAGCATCCTCGCTCCCGTGGGGTTGGGCAGTGGGGCGATCTTGATGTACTTTTGGTCCGAGCAGGTCACGGGGGGCTGGGGCTGAGGAAGGAGGGATAGGTTTTGTCCCTGTAAGCTGATGACCAGTTGGGTCACTCTGACAGCAGGCTGTGGCAGCAGGCTGCTGTTATCAAGCTGGAGAGGCTGGATATGGAGGACAATGGGAATGTCTCCATCAGCCGCTGCCTGGTTGCTCCCATCAGCTGTCCCTCCAGGCTGGGAACCATTTGAGCCATCTTCTTGAAGTGGATGTCCCTCACAGCCACCCGAACCGGTCTCAGATTCAACCCCAACCTTCCCTTCAGCCACGTGCTGTTCGCTCACTCCATCCCTGAGGAACTCAGCCTTCTCCCTCAGGAATTCCTCGATCTCCTCCAAGGTGGGGATGAAGTCCTGGGGAAGGCTGCAGCAGAAGTCGGGCAGCTGGAGGTGCGCCTCGCAGGCAGTGGGGGGGGGTTTCTCCTCCTCCCCATCAGCCCCTGGTAGGGGGAGCGGGTCGCCTTCATGGCAGCCAGTGCTGCCCTCCAGGAGGTGGTCAGAGCCTTCCTTGGGGCCGTGCCTTGGCAGGAGGGATGGAGGCATGCTGTGCTGCTGGGACAAAGAACCTGAAAGGGTTGGCAGCTCCTGGTTGCTCACACAGAGCACCGGCTGGCCCACATCCCCCACCTGCACCGAGCTCCTGCTGGGCTGGATCAGGAGCCTCTGCACCACCTCGGCTGGGGAAGTCTTTGCTCATCTGCAAGGGAACACCACCAAGGTTATTTCCAATGGGAAACGAGCAAGAAAACTCCAGGCTTTGAGTGTAACAGACCGTGCCTTAGAAAGAAAACAGCAAAAGCAGTCAGTGGTCTTTGTTTGATAACAAAGATGCTGAGGCTCAAAAAAACACATGCCAACCCTCTTCCTATGTAGGCTGCTAAGGGCTCGATCCCTCCCAGAAGCAAACTTCTCTGGGATGTTTATTAAGGCAAAACTACACAGCGAAATTCTTCCACCTGCACCAGAGGGCAGGCATGTGCTGCTGGATGGCACAGAGGCCGACGTGTGGCTCACAGATGGGTGTTAGTGGAGATCCAGAGGAAAGTTCTGGCTTCCCCAAACTGCAAACATCGACACAATGACAACCTGACCAGACGTGTCACGGCCAGGTTCAAACTAACTGGTTTGGGAACCAATAATAACCACGGGAGCTGCCCAGGTTCTGGGAACACATCGGGACCACTGTGCTGCACTGCGCGGTGCCTGAAGGAGCGCTGAGCGCATCCAGGCAGCTCAGCCTGCACTGTGGCACTCCTTCAGAAAGCAGTGCAGACACACACAGCCCGTCTGGGGTCAGCTCATGAGGCCCCTGAGGGCACACAGCTCAAAGCAGATGGGAATCATCACAGTACTGAGGCACTCAGAGAGGCACGGCCCCGCCTGGACTTTTAATAAGGAAAGTGAGTTTTCAAGAGAAAGAAAACCGATGCCAAAGTCACCTAGGAGTGTTTTCCAGAGTAAACAAGTCCATGAGATTTCTGCAGAGCTGCAAACCAGTTGAGCCAGTCCTCCTTATCAGTGCTTCCCCAGGGTCCTGCGAGCTGGGAGAGGGAATTTCTGAGAAGCAGCCTGGATATAAAAGAAAGGCTCTTCCTTTAAGAAGAAATAATCTCCACCTAAGCTCCCTGTCTGCCCAGAGCTGCACTGCATCGCTTGGGGCTGCCCGCAGCCGTCCCCAGCGCAGCTCTGTGCCAACAAGTTGTGATGAGCAGAGCCAGCTCTGCTCCCACGTGAGGCGAGGACGGTGCTCGGACCAACCTCAGCCTGCAGGCTGCGTGTTTTCATCACAACACAAATCCGTGCTCTGAATCATCACCTGAAAGGCAGCACCAAACGGCACCCCTGCCTCTGTTCCGGAGTTCTGATCCTCCTCAGATCTCTGCTTTCTGACCCTCTCATCAGCTCCGTCTGCACGCTTCAGAGCCTCTGAAGAGCCTTTCCCCTCTGGCTACCAAACACTGCTGTTTTCCAACCTGATTTTCCACCTTGCAGAGCAGCTCAGGAAGTCTTCATCCTTTCAGAATGCCCCTAAGGATAACTGAATTACACCATGAACTCCTCAGCTCTGAAGGTTTATTTAGTATATATCCCACAAATCCAAAGCGAACAGTTCTGTTGAGTGGAACAACACAAACAAAAGCACAACCAGAGGGCAGGAAGGTCTGGGGCTGAGCAGACCTGGGCAGGTTTCCTGCAGCCTTGCGCAGCTCCAGCAGAGCTCTGACGCCCTCTAAGAGCAGCAAAAGCAATGCCCGACCTCGCAGAGGAGAAAAGGGCAACTGATGGGGAGCTCCACTGCTAATCGCCATCGGGGATGTGTTACAGACTGCAGTGACTTATCAACCCGCAGAATGCACATCCACCACTCTGTGACCCCGGATAAAGCACTGCAGTGACACGGAGGCCCCACTCTGGCCTTCAGCAAACGTGCTGCACAACAAGGTCAGCGCTGCTGCCGACCTTCACTTTGCATTTCCATCCCCGTAGCTGTTCAGATTCCCAGAGCACTCGATTACTGCCTGAACTCTGCAGACGTGCAGCTCTCATACAGAGGGAAAGTCATGGGCCAAAAT
Organism: Tragopan temminckii; assembly: GCA_028571105.1. Classification (NCBI taxonomy): domain Eukaryota; kingdom Metazoa; phylum Chordata; class Aves; order Galliformes; family Phasianidae; genus Tragopan; species Tragopan temminckii. The sequence goes on from JAOWBP010004656.1 coordinate 1,944,282, forward strand.
CAGCATAAGCAGAGCTGAATGACCACTCCGCCAACACCCGCAGCCCCAGAACCC
>JAOWBP010004656.1:1944435-2002103 GCA_028571105.1 Tragopan temminckii
ACTGGTAGAACAAAGAAAGCAAGCAGCTTGTGGCCTCCACGCAATTGAACTGCAGCCAGTTAAGTGCTTTATCTGCAGCAGAAAGGATCTCCTTCTGCTACATTCAGTCTAGATAAAGTGTTACCATATTGCTGAATTCAAATCTTAACCTGCAGAATAGGGAAGAGTCAGTTCTACTGCTCTAAGGCCAGCAGAACATCTTCACCATCAGCTGTCTTCCCTGCACTCCAGTTAGTGTCCGTAGCTCTAGGCACTAAGAAGCTGCATACCTGTGGCTGCACCAAAAACAAAGCTTCAGAGCAGGCAAGTCCAACCAATAGACCACATGTGGCCCTAAACAGTTGATAAATGCAGCCCCACAAGATCATAAACTGTTAACATTATTAAGTGATTTTTAGTGATATTTTTCATGAGTCAAGCATGACTCCAATGTTTTTACTGCCCTTATTTTTTGTTTCAGTAAAAATATAAAAGTTTTGTTACCTGTATACAGTATCTATGTTATATATTCTAATTATTATTTATTATATGTTTTATATGTGGCCCAAGACAATTCTTCACTCAGTGCAGCCCAGGAAAGCCAAAAGGTTGGACACGACACCTACGTTCTTGAGGAAAATCAAGTCTGCCAGATACAAGGGGCTGTAGATGCTCATACGTATCAACATCAAATGAGACATCAGACAACAAGCTCTGGCACTAGAATGCATGTCAAAAGTAGAGTGCAAAGGACAAGATCCATCCTGACTTATTTTTCAAGCTATTTTCAAATTGGTATTCTCCAGTTGTTTTCAACACAAGGCTCTGGATTTGTATGCAGAAGTATTTAGAAGAAGTAGTGGTTTGGGAAATTCTTTCATTTGCTACAGGCTACATGGAACACAGTAAACTATTAAAATATTTCCAAAGTAAACTTAGAATGAAATATTTCTCTTGATTCAAGAACCTTGCCTGCAAATGTGTAAACTTTTTTTTTTTTTTAATATATCAATTGGGAATGCTTTGAAATCTCAACCTTTTCATTCTCTGGCAAGTTTTAATCCCTTTATAGACTTCAGCCAGGTCATTCCATCAGGTCTGAGTGCTTAACAGAAGCACAAGCAAAACAGTGATAAATTAGACACATTTTGAATAGGTTGAACGGAATGGAGGCTGACAGGAATCAAATCCAGAGGAGAAGGGACGTTTCCTTGTTAGAGGAAAAGAATTACGTGAATCCCAAAGGAGAGCCATAAACATGAAGAGTCTGAGAACAGATGCAGTTGAGAAATCAAATGACTTCTGGTATCTCCACTGACAGAACAAGAAAGGAGCATGCTTTGTATCATTTCAAATTACTATATGGTGTTTTTTTAAAAAATTATACAGAGCACCCTTTGCTTTCAGGTGTAGCATTTCCAAATCGCTCTGAGTATACGCTGAAGTAAACAAAATCTTAAGATCTTAAGAGCTCTAAGATAGTCAATGCAGCTGGGGGGGGGGGGTGGTGAAGATCTACATCAGTGATTCATCTGAAAACAGGATACAAGAAGCTGTGCAAATTTAAACATGGAACTTCTCTTAGTGCTGTAAGAGCATGAGATTATTCTCTTACTCCAGACAAAAAATGTTCTAATCCCCCCAGATGAAAAGATCCCTACAGGAATTAAACTATTCCTCCTCTCAGGAGGGTTTTATACACTTTCTTTTTCTTTAAATTCGTGTTGTTCCTACAGATCTAGGAAGTTCTCACACAAGGTTAAAATCTTGCATGTTCACAGACTTCAGAGCAGTTAATAGTTCAAGAAAGCGAAGGGTTCTAAAACATCTCAAACACATTTGGAGACATGACATTAGTAGCAAGACATTAGACACTTACCCATATCGTCATCAAATATGGATTTTTGTTCCACCTTTTTCTTAGTTTTCTTTTCTTTTGGTTTTACAGTGAGATCCGCAAAGATATCAATGTTATCATCAAAGATGTTACTCTCTGACGTTTTCTCTTTTGCTTTGTTCACTGGCTTAATTGCCTCAGTAGCAAATATATCATCCTTGGAGCAAAGTACAGAGAGATTATCAATACACAGCACATTTCAAGAGAATAATCATTACCTGTGCACAGCTGCTAGGGTATTTAGAAGACTGACAGTCTTGGGCTTCTCAAATCTGAGAAGTTTGGGTCCCTTCTCCCCTACCAGAGGTGCTCTAGTGAGGGATTGTGCACAGGTCAAATACAGTGCCACCTCTCCAGAATGCCAACCCTACTTCTTTTCTGAAGGATCCATCTGAGCTACTGTGCACTAAACAAGTAGCAGAAAAGAACCAAATACTTCATTAATCTAAAAAAGGTAATAACCATGGGTATGTTGTCACAGCACATTCACTGCCCTGTCTGCTCTGTGTTAAGGCTTCACCTTCTAATCCACGCTTGCTAATAAAAAGATGAGTGCTGAAAGTAAGGGTTTCTGTTGCCCAGTAGCAGAGTACAATTGACACTTCATTAACTGTTCTGCACAACCCCTTTCCTACAGCAGCCTCCACTCAGCCTGTGTTTAAGTAGAAGTATTTGCATGTAAGGCCCTGGGGATCAAAAAGGCCAAGGCAGCAGACTTTCCTTCCCAACTCCTTCCAGCAAGCCTCAGACATTACCTCAAAAATATCTTGTGCAGCAGAATCAACAGCTTGCCGAAGAGCAGATTTCAACTCCTTCTTCCCAGTTTTCTGACTGGTGAAAAGAGAATCTTCCTCCTCCTCCAAAAAAGATATAGGGCTGTTTTTTGATGAAGATTTTTGCTGTACAGACTGGAAAAGATCACTGCTGTCCTGATTACCCAAAACAGAGAGTTCAGGCTTTTTCTCCATACCCTTGATGGGTTCGTTGGCCACACTGTCTGGCATTTCCTCCCTCAATTTTGATTGTGTAGCTGTTTTGGATGTTGAGCAGCTTGCAAAAAGGTCTTCTGATTCAAACAGATCATCTCCTTGGTCTGTGGATTCTGGAGGAAGTTTGTTCGTCAGAATTCTGGCATGAGCTGGTAGTGGTGAGCCAGAAAGAAAGCCATTTTCTTTGGATTCCGCTTCAGTAACAACAAACTCCTTTACATTCTCTATTGCTGATCTCTGTCTTGGTACTGAGAACTGTGGTTCTTTAGCACTGTCCACCTCTTCACTCTCACCAGACTCTTGGGCAGCTAGCCGGCGGGCCATTCTGCTTGGAGGCCTTCGTTTTCCTGTAACCTTGATTCTGGTCTGTAGGAAGAGAATAAAAACAGAGAGGGTTATTTTGAAGGGAAACAAAAATAACCCTTACACTTTATGGAAGACAGATTAGGACCCATGCTTTGTTCTAACACTTCTTTCATAACACTGTAAATTAATGTTTTACTCGTTTCATACCAGCACACTGAAATTAACTTCAAGTTTTGCTGAAGTTACTTAAAACAGAGCTATAGGCAGCTATCAGTACATTTAAGCAAGCATTCAGCAGTGAAACCTGAGCAAGGAATGATGAGAAGATGCTGATTTAGCTTTAATTCCCTTTTCTCTCATCTTAAATATCAGGGTTACCTTATTGGCGCTGTGCAAGGTATCCGCTTGCATAGGCTGATCAAAGCTTACACCTAATTCTTCATTGTTCCCTGCAGCAGGGAAGGCTTCACTGCTCTGTACATCATTGGGCTCATGCAGTGGAGTGTCCAAAATGGGGAAGGGGGACTTTACACTGGAGATCTTAGGCACTGCACCAGGAAGTAAGGCTGCAGGGTTAATAGCTAAGTTAGCCTACAAAACAAAAAAAAACACAACAAAAAACACATACACACACACAAAGATAGCATGTTAATACTGCTCCAGAGAAGCAGCAAGAACTAGTGCGTTTAGACATTCAAGTTCTACTCCTAAAAGTGCCTGGCCTCTCTTATCTCAACTCACTTCTGCATCTCCCACGTTCTCTGTCTCACTAAACCTTTGAGTACTCAGTGCTATTACACTGTATAAGAACTTCAAGAACACCATGGTCACAGTACCTCGCACAAAAAAAACTACGTAGCCCAGTATCCTGTCTGAGGACAAGAATGGTTCTGACTTTGGAGTGAAACAGTTATATAGACAGTTATTAGATTTTTCATATCAAGAGAAAGAAATCACCAAAACTCAAAACCCCTAAGAGTATCTAAGCATACTTAAAATATTGCTGAGAAGAATAAAAGGCCAAAAAGCAGTCCACCCTCTGCCCCCAAATAGAGTTAAATAGCACTGCCCATAGTCAGGTCTGAAAGGTAAAGGGGGAAATAATGTTAAACATGCAATACAGAAAAATTAACAATAGAGAACATGTCATCTGAAAAAAAAAAAATGGCAAAAGTAAGGTAGGGAAGTAAAAAGATTTTGCTTCAGGGAGAGCCATCAGTGAGGCAAGGAAGACTTTTATTTTTTATTTTTTTGAAAGCCAGAATGCCAGTAAAATAATTACTTGTAACTTTCCAATCCGAGATGAGGGCTCTTTGGTTTTAATAGGAACGGGACCTGTAGATTTCTGCACAAAATTACACTGAATTAAACAACAGGTGGAGAATATCAACATCTTCAACCAGCATATAGCCTGAATTTCAAAACATCTATAGAAAGGGACCATCTCACTGCTTATCAGCTTCTTCTTCAGATATCTGGTTTTCAACACACATTCTAAAACTAGAACTAGTCATTTGACTTTTAAATCCTGTTCCTCATGTCAAAACCCCATCTTTCTTACAACATTTTAATTCCACCCCTTTCTACTCAATATTATGTTTTACCATCATAATTCTACAACTTCCTCCTTTCTCTAGGTCACACACAACACAAGTCAAATCCAATCATGACAACCACCCTCCCTCCTTGCTTATTCACTCCCCTAAGATCCTATGGTCATGCTGTCTTGTCATAATTACATATGTGCATAATTATATAAATTATACACATAGATCATGTATGTGCATAATCATACTTTTTTATGTAATTGTGTATTTCATAAGTTTTATAACTGACTTTTCTCTTTGTCATTTGCTGTATTAGGGCCACAGACCTTAATGAAACCCACACAGAAGCCAAGAGAGTTCCAAAGTTGCAAAGCTTTCAAGAAGGGAGCATATGTCTACAGAAAGCAGGCCACCCATACCAGAAATAAGACCAGCAAGCTCAGTGAGCAAGAAATCTGTGTGGCCTGAAGACTCTAGTCAGTTCTGGGACTCAGGGATAAACCAAATCAATAAATGGTTTTCATCCATGGCTTGCTTTCCACAAGTCTCTGATCTGCAATGGTTTTACGAGATGGGCTGTGCTGCCATTGGTGTGGCTGGGCAGTCTTTGAGGGTTTGGAAACTGTTTTGGGGGGGCCTTGATAGCATGACAGAAGAATCCTGCTGCCTGAAGTAATCCATCACTTAAATGCACATGGGAATTGGTTGAACCTCACACAGGTCAAGATCATTCCAGTATTTCAGTGGCTACAAAAGTATGAAGTCAGATGTGATTCTTTACATCGAGGAGTACTTTATCAGAAGGGAAGATAAGCTAACTACTAGCCCTACAGACTTACTATATGCTCCTAAGCCCAGAAGGCAAAAAACAACCTCCCTCCACCCCATATTCTTAAGCACCCCACAAATGAAAAGTTCATTTCCTACAGCTGAAAATTAAACAAGCAGCTCTGATGAGACAAGCCACAATTCGGATACAGACTCCCTATCTGTGAGGGGAGTGCTTGGTTCTGCAAGATCAGGAGTCTTGTTTGCTTCCATGAAGATCTTAGCTGCCACAGATTTGTGCTGTGTGCCACAATCTTTTGATCATGATCTCATGATCATGAGAAAGCCCACCTATACTTTAAAGACCAGCAGATACTGGCACTTCAAAGAATGAGCAAGTAATCAAATTACACCAAACTGTACCTGAAGTTCTTCACAGCCTTGCACTTGGCCCTCATAAGCATGATGGCAGTGAATAAAACATTAGCAATAGCATTTAGAACTTTTTGCTATTAACAGTGCACCTGTTGATAAGCAGAGACAAATATGGCCACATAATGCTGCATTTCTGCAGCTTTGCAGTCAATGAATCCAGGGATTAGTTTTGATCTTTTCAGGAGACCTATTTAAACATCTTTTGCTGTGCATGCAGTCCAAGACACAAGCTTTCAGTACTTGCCTCTGTAGCTACTGTCTTCAGAGCTTCATGTTGTTTGGCACTTAAAGCATTTTCTAGAAGATTACAATTCTCTGAGGAAGGGACAGGACTGGTTTTAACTGTTTTCTTCTCTGCTATTTTCTGAAAGCATTAAGAGCACAAATCAACATGAATTGGAAAAAAACAAGACCTGCAGAGCAAGAAAACAAGCAAAGCTTTTCAAGATCTGAATTCAATTTTCAAAGAAAACTACACACATCTTTTAAACCTGCAATGCATAGGCATCGCTTTTTGGTCATCAATGACAAGGGCCTTTCACTCCTTCACACTTATAACCTTCGTTGTCTGTGGCAATGGAAAACAAGGTGAGTTTGGATAAGATTCCAAAAGTATACACATTTCTCATATACAGAATAGCAGGAAAAATAAAAGCATAAACTAGATAAGGAACACTACTGTTTTCAGGGTTTCAAGCAAGCAGGCTTCATGAGTAGCTGCAAGTACTGACTAGAGACAGTCCCTCCCACACTCCTCAGATAAACAGTTTCCAGGAAATATTGCCAGTTTTCTGGACCAGCTTCCAGCATTGACCTGAAAATAGACTAACGTTAGAGCTGGCTTCAATTTAGTTAAGCTCAATAGGTTGCTCCAAAAGTAATACCTCCTATTTGTTTCCATGGAAACCACAACAGTTACAAAGAGCACAGTAACACTATCTGATAGAGCAAATTGTCAGCTAAAACACTACTTTACAACATAGCCACCATTATTTTTTGCCAGCTATGAACAAGAGTGCCTGCACGCTGTGCTCATAAAAATCCGCACCAGCAGAGGTGACCCACAATCGCTGTTCGCATTGCTGAAGCACACCACCACTGCCTCACTCAGCTCACACCCATTGTTTGGTCTCCATAAACATTCAGCAAACATCAGTGGATGTTAATGGATGCGGTTCCAAAGGAGAAATTCAACTATACACCTTAGCATTTCAGAGACTGTTTCATCAGACTGCACCTCTGCTGTCATTTGTTGCATAGCATATAATTGCATAGAATATCAGGGGGAAGGTTCGACCTCCACTGCCATACCACCAACATCCCCCACTGATTTAGTAGGCCAACATAATAAAATATGAGGCACTACTTTTGGAGCAGTCCTTATACATTTAGAGCAGAAGTTTAGAATGCATGTTAGAACTTGGAATTCAAACCACCCATTATGTAGCCCAATTCATTATGGCAGCTTCTCACCCTCTATTAACAATCCAGTGATTTTATTAACACATTCATTACCTTAAATTAAACCAATCTACAGACTTAAATGACATAAAGTGCTTTAGGGCTACCAGTGCCACAAGCCATGCTGAGCCTAAAGAACCTCACTGCAGAGAGGTAGGCCAAAGTTTTAACATCTCCAAGGTATCACTATCCATTAAACCAGCCAGACCCTGAATAATACACAAGCAACTTTACTATTCTGATTTCTGCTCAAGTGTGTTATCTAAGTCCATCCTTATGGTACCAATAGAGGAAAAGAATATAATTCTCAAATCTCAGCTTTTAGAGGTCTGTTGTACCTGTTTGTTCCATATGTCTTCAGAGTCACAAGAGCCACTTCTATTCTCTCAAAAAGATTTTTAAGTGATTTCATGTCCTGTCAGAACACATGTGGAAAATCTCCCTTCTATACACTTATTTCCATGGTCTTCTGCAGAAGCCATTTATAATAGAGGATCACATACCGGAGGGTTTGTTTTAGCAGTACTGAAGAGATCATCCTCATCATCATCCCCAAAAAGACTTCCTCCAGATGACGGTTTCAGAATACGATTTGTAGACTGAAGAGAAAAAGGATAAAAAGAGTGTCACAGATCAAAAGCACATCTTCTGTCCACGATGCCTTAACTGGTTTTAGCACTTGGCCATCCCTAGAGATCAGGGACTTTTAAGTTGTGACACACTAGAAGGCTACATACTTCAAAGACTGTTTTTAAACAGCACGTTCAGAGGAGGGATTTGGACTCACCATTGATGTCTTGGGACTGGCAAAGAGGTCAACATCCGGATCATTGTCCTTCTGAAGTTTGTGACTGAAAAGAAGCTCTTCATCTTGAAAGACACCAGTGCTTTTGGGACGAATGCTCTTCTCAGAAGGCTGAAAGAAGAGGAGAAAGGTTCAGACAATTAAAAAATATATATATCTTACTTACAGAGGACACCTGCTTCAGGGGTGTACTCACCAAGCAGATGAGGCAGGTTACAAATGGCCTGAGGCTGCGCTACAGCCCTGGCAACAACAAAAATATAGCTTGAACTACCAGTAGCATGTTGCAGTTTGCAAAACCTACAATGTAAATACTTCTATTATCAGTTCATTTTGATTATAAGACATTAAACAAAATGTACTTCCAGGTCTGCCAATTTGAAAGGCAGCTTTTATTATTTACTTATTATGCTTCCCTCTGAGGAAGAAAAAAAGATCCTCAGTATGGTATTATGAGTATACAGTAAGGTTTATATTTTAGGAAGAAACTTTTATGCTTTGAATTATACAGATGAGGATGCATGACAGAAGTGAGAAGAGAATCTGGCTAGTTATCTTCCTGAACTACCTAAAAAAAAAACCAACAAAAAAAGACAAAGATGAAGCTCTTTAAAGCTGTTATTGTTGATAGAGTGCTCATCCTCCTCCCTTTAAAGCAAAAGCACCCCCATAGTGAAGAACAGAACTTTTGCCTTTGGCAAACACATGTACTTTCAACTCAGCAGCTGAGTGGCAGGGAAGGTCAATAGTCAAACACATTCTCTCATCAGCCCTTCACAATCTGGCACACCAGACTGCATCCGCTTTCTAATGCTAGCTTCCAGGACACCATTACACCATTTTTTGGTCCACTCTTCTTATTATTCCTGTTTTTTTTTTTAATACTGCCTTTATGCTTCTTCATCTGCCTGCTTTATCCATATGCCAAAAGCTGGGTCAAATTTTTGGAGCACTAGAACAGCTGTGTATACACAAATACACAAAGATCTGATGTACACCTAGTTTTATGCATGGAGCTACATACACTAAGTAGTCAAGATAGTAGCACTTTTCAGATTTCCCTGTCAAAAAGATTAGGTTCCTAAACTAATTATTGTAATTTTTTCATGATTATGCATTTTGGCACTGTAACCACTCCACTACTGCTATATTCTGCTTGCTCCCTAGGAAAGCTTTAAAAGGGCTTAGATTTTCCCAGCCGCTACCCCATACTTCCTCCCCCCCCAAAAAAAAACCAAAACACATGTTCATAACAGGTAAGTAAGTGTTCAACTAACTCGGAGGCAGCAATAAACAGGGAATTTTGTCTAAGAGTCATTTGTTTCATTCAGCTCCAGGGACTAACAAATAGAGTGCGTATAGTCTTTGGTGCTGAAAATTTATTTTACAAGGTTACAATAAGATGACAAAAACTTGTGGCATACTCTAGTATACACTCTGTACTTTTAGACATGATTTCAAGTTTACTGAACCCATTTTGGTATAGTTGCATCAAGTAAAAATATGAACATTGCCATGAATTCAAGGACATCGCTGCTGAAGATTCAAAGCCCACATCTTGATGTAATAGGCTATATCAGGAAAGCCAGACAGCAAGAATATGGCAACTAGAGGCTTTTCTTAAAAAGTGAACACATGCTTGGAAAACAGAATTAAGCATAGCTTCAGCTAGAGTCATCTTAGAACTAAGTCTGCTGACTTATGCAGAGCAAACAGATTGCACCACTATTAAAAGAAGGATAAATTACGAGGCTTCATACTCCATATCCCTCTACTTTCTAATACCTCCAACCTTGAGGGGTAATTGAGGAATCAGTTCTTTAGAACAGACATCAAGTAACTGTATCAAGAAAAAAATCTTTTCAGATTTTTTTTTTTTTTTAAGTAGCATATGGCAAAATGTTTCCGAGTCAGTGGGATGGAAAAAATTGCAGAGGGATTCAGGATAACGGGTAAGTGTAGGAATTATTTCTCATCCAAGAATTAGGAAATTTAGAAATTGAGAAAGATTATCCAGCAAGAATCAGAGAAAGGAAGTGTGAAAACAAACAAACAAAACCCTTCTACAAACTAGCCTAGAATAGGACTGGTTTACAGGTAGAGGTATTATTTCCCAGTGTTCAAGAACTTCCATAGACTCACCACATCATTGCCTTTGTGTGCATTTTTAATGCCATCATCTTCCAGCCTCTCCTCTTCCTCCTCATCAAACAAGCTTAACGCTTTCCTAGCTTGGACACTGGCATCTTTCTCCAGTGCTGGTGGTGATGCTGCAAACAGATCTGGCTCCAAAGATGTTGCGGCAAAAGGCTTCACCAAAATAAATAAATAAATAAACACACACACACACACACACACATATCAAGCTGTTACTTAGTTCTAGTCTGCCCCAGACCCATTAAGCTTTGGTTAAACACCAGCTGTGGTCAGAGTTGTGCAATCTGCTGTCACAGCAGACAATTAAGTTCAATTCAGTTATACTAAGCAGACAGAATAGCAACATGCAGATTATCAAGATAAATTCCAATAGATTAAGAAAACATTTTATAACTCTGAAATGAATGTAGTTGTCTTCCTGTACTCCACACTCTACAACCTGATGTTGATAATCCAGATTTCTGAATACAGTTTCTTTCCCATCTGTGTGTCAGGTTACATCTTGCTCCACAACTCTGCATTCAGTTGTTTTGACACTATCTGCAAGGCATCTAGTTCATGCCATTTGGGATTCTTCACAGTGGGCAGCACCACCTGAACAGTGAGAGTGCTCAGGAAGGCTTAAAGCACCATAACAATACACTGGAAGCCCATCAGCTGCCAATTCCCCAACAATCTTTCAGAAGGAGAAAGCCCAGGAGTTAAGCTCTGTTGAAGCTTCTTCAATAATACACTCAAAGCTCCTTCTGTAAACTACTGCCCATGAGAAATTCACAATCCTATTCAGCCTCAACTTTGTAACTACCAACACAAATTACAATTGATCAGACAGCATGCTCAAACAGTGAAATTACCAAACTTTACAAAACATACCCATTAGCATAAGCTTACTGTTTTTTCAAAAGGAGACCTCTGCACACATGAAAAAAATTGCCCCATTCAGCCTAGAGTAGAAAAACAACTCAAAACACAAAACTTTGGCAAATGCTAGCTGGGAAATTAATTTAAATGCCATTTAATCAGTTTGCTTCTGTTTGACCAATAAGTGATTTTGCTAAACGTTGAGTTATTCTCTCCTAAGTAACAGCAGAGGCAATCAAAAAAATAATTCTGTCCCCATTACTTTTTTTTAAACTGAATCTATGCCATGCTTCAGGTTAATATAAGAAAATCTCTTACTTTTTCCTTTGTCACGTGTCCTTCGACATCTGTTCCTCTAGGCACAGGAACTGCTTCAGGCTCTTCTGAAGACCACAGTGTATCTTGTGCCTGGTTAGACTTCGCCATATGTGGTCGATCATTCTTTTCCTCTTTTTCCTCTTCATTAAATAAGGGTGGTGCTTTTGCTGGCTTTATTTTCTCCTGCAAAATTATGAGAATGTCACTGACACAGAATTGGTTGGTATATAAGAAGAACATGCTGCCAAGGGACAGCAGACCCTCAGTTGGCTATCCAGGAGTCTACATGGACACTGGCAATGTGCTTGAGGTTGCTCCCTTTTCTCGTATTCTGGTCTGTGACTTCTGATTTCTAGTATTATAGGCTCTTAAGACTGAATAAAGAGTGCCAGGAAGCAGTTGCAAACTTAAAGCAGATGCTCTAGGAATCCTGTTCAGTTACTGCAGTGGCTCCTAAGATTGCCAACAGCCAGACTAGCTTGCCTGCTTTTTTCCACCCCCAAAATCTGCACTTAACGTAACTGGAAACAGGTAAGGCCACGAAACATGTTTCTGGCAACTCTTTTCTTGGCAACCAGAAAGGCAAGATTGGGGAGTAAGGTCATACGTGCAGCAAGTCTGCTGCATTAAACTTCTGCAGTTCTTACTTTCAGCTCCAAAGCACAGCAAGGCAGCACACTGTGGGTTGAGCTCATAAGACAGAGGATAGCATGAGAGTACTCCACTGAAGGCCAGCCAGCTAGAGCTGAGATATCACAACAGATGAAATTCCAGTTTCACAGTCAGCAGTAAACTGTCTGTTCTTCTTAGTGGTACTTTACGGTTTGAGAGATCTTAAAACATCCCCAGAAAGGACTTTCAGCATAAACCAAACAAGTTTAGTGATGATTATGATGATGATAACTTTGAAATCTCTTTTAGCCTGATAGTAATAAGTCTCACCTGTAAGAAATCTGTCTGATCCCATTTCAAGTTTGCTAGAACTACTATAGTCTACAACAAGTTGCGCTTACATTACCTAACAAGGAGGATTACTTATGTAAACACTGTGCAAGTGTTCTGCATTATTTTTAAAAGAAAGGGAAGATACCACTGAAGAAGCTGAAGGAAGCGTTGATTGGGAACTGAAGAGTGATTCTCCAGTAACAGCATCATCTTCAAACAGCAGTGATATCCTCTGTGGTTTTCTTTGGCTGCAGTGAGGAAAAGAATAGAAGTGGAAGATCAATGCAAAAGTTTCAAGGCCCATGTTCTGCATCTCTTTAAGCAGCGTGATTTCATTCACAATGTGTGATCCTAGATAAAAGATTTGGGTTCCTCACTATCTAAACAATTCTACCATCATCCTCTCTCATCTGCATACCTTTCTACAGAAGTGAAGATGAAAGAGGTCAGAAAAGGTATTACAAGCAGGGAAATGAAGAACCCAGTTTGGTGGAGGAACACAATCCATGACAGACAAAAAAAAAAAGAGGACAAAAAAGCCCAGCCAAGTCCAACACACCCCGCTCACACATCTCTATTTTGTCCTCAGCAGCATTAAGAAGAGACAACACTCACAGTGAGTCTGCCTCTTCAATTTTTTAGGACAGAGCCAGACTGTTCTGAAGACTCCCCCCAAAGTATTTTCACCTCTCTTTAGTGATTGCAAATAAATCCTCCTCATCATCTTCCTCGAATAGGCTTGTCTTCTTCACAGCTTTAGCCTGACTGATGGTGCTAGATGATTTTGCAGGGTCCTCTTTTCGGTTATCTTCTGAAGGAAGCTTAAGTGGCTTGGAGACATTCCAGTGTTCCTTAAAAACAAGAAACTCTTAAGTTTCTTTTTGTCTTGGCCAAAGCCACTTTCACAACTTCTCTACAAGCAGAAACAGTTCAGCGTCTTGGCAGTCCTTGCATCTCTCTACTGGCTTTTTTTTTTTTTTCTTCCTCATTCCTGCATTATAGTGTTAGCCAATGCAATCTGACATTGATCAGGCTTCATGGAGGGCCTGGTCACCTTTCAGCATACATTTGCCAGCAGAATAATGTACATGCACTTTCCCATTACAGCTGCTCTTAAGAGCTAAGGTCAGTGTAAACTTTCCAGACAAGCTTTTAGTTACTTAAAGCCTCTGAATTTCAGTTAACACCTAGGATGACACCTCACCTATCTCTAATAGAATGCCAGTCCCTAGAAAGTTTCATCCTTGCATTTCATTTTATCCATCTCTGGACTTCCAAGAAAACTCAAAAAACAAAACGAACAACTATGCAAACAAAAAAAACAGAAAACCAAGCAAGCAAAAAAAAGACTCCAAACAACATACCTATCCGAAACTTTAAACTTTTCTCACAAAAAAATAAAGTAGAAGGAAACAAATGTAATTTTTTTTTGCTCAGTATTTTTAAGTCAGGTTGTTGGCAGCAGTGTCCTCCATTTATTATCAACCTAAATACTACCCTGAAAATATTGATTCTTTTCCACATACTTTCTGTTGCCCAGATCCTGAGTTAATCTGAGGCAAGAGTAAGCTTCCTCAACAGCAAACAAGTCACAGGAATGAGGCATGCATGGCAAGAGGACACAGCACTTTGACTGCAGTTCCAGTCTGAACAGTTTTTTGTTTTGGCTAGTAGAGAAACCCTGCAACCCATTTCAACCAAGTCTTGCTCTTCAGTACCTCCTCATCACTGCTGAACAATAAACTGGAGGCTTTTTTGTGTGGCTCTGGCTGTTTTGCTTTCTCTTCCGGGGGCTTTTCCTGTTGCTTCTTGGTAGGTACCACACCAAAGAGATCCTAAAAACAAACCCCAAGACAATAAAATGAAAATCCAAATTCACAATGGAAAGCTTGCTGAGAAGTCATCAGCATGCAAGACACCATTGCCTACTGTTTCTCAAATAAGAAAGAAGCAATTTTGTGAACCCTCTTTGAAGATATTCTCAAGCATGATACAACACTGTGGTACGGGGATTTTCAAGCACACAGCATTTGATAGACAAGAAACTTGTAAGCATACCGCCTGATTTAGGCATCCAGATTGTCCTAAATCCCCCATACAGCAATTCTGCAGCACAACAGCTAAAACAGTGGGGCACAGTTTCTACATTTACATACTTGAACTTCATAACACAGCCTTCCTGGACTATGCTAAAATCCAGCGATTTTACCACATTACAGAATGTTTCACAATCCTACCAATTACCTCTGTGTGCAGCCCCCATTCAGAAATGGAGGGAGCTCAAGCAGCCCCTTCCTGAACAAGAGACCATTATCTTCAGTTTGCAAAGATTCTTTCTCTTCCAGCTCTCAATAGGCCTTCTGTCAGTTTCATGCTAGAACTACAGGGTAACTTAACTAAGGCTACAGACCCAAAATTGAAAGCTCAATGGAGCGTACGCAGGAGGAAGAAGAGGGTGCAACAGATGAGAAAAGCAGACACTAATCTTGTAAAGTTTCTAGCACCAACTGTGCTCTGATCCGAACTTCTGTACTAGCACTTGTCATTTTCACATACAGAAAAGCAAGGAAAAAATAAAAAAAAAAAGATATTTGCCAGCTGTGACACAGTGGAAACAAGAACTCACTCATGGCTAGCCAGCAGAGGCCAGGATAGAGCAGCCTTTCCAAGCTCATATCAGTTCTGTATCTCAGTGTTCCTTAGCTGTTTGAGAGGGACAATGTTCTTAGCATTTGGGTTCAGAGATGATATGCACTGGCTAAAAATACTAAAAAGATATCAAGAGCTCACAAGAGTACCTCATCAAATCTCCTCCATGATGCTGTCTGCATGCTCTGAACTGTTAAAGAGTGTAAGACGACCAATTTGGTGCTCTAAATTTAGTGCTCCATTTATGAGTTCAGATTTTTAAACATCTGAATATTTCCTGCAGCAGGCTGTTCCCATGAACAGATAGGATCAGGAAGTGGTACTTACCTCTTCATCATCATCAAACAAAGAGAGTGGAGCTTTCGTTGTGGACTTGCTGGTGGGGAGAGATGTAGCTTTTGATGTCACAGTTTTACTTGATGAAAACAAATCCTGCACAAACCAGAGAAACATCACTATGCAAAGCAACGCTATACACTTAAGAAATGGGAGATCCATGTTTTTCCTTTAAAAACGTTCAGTGTGTCTGTGAAATCAGGATAGATTGTCTTTCAGATATACCAAGTACCTAAAAACTTACGGTGATTTCCCTCAGCTTTGTAGATTTGTTACTACAGGAAATCAAGGACACAAGTCTAAACACATTCAGTCCTTCGTAATTCTTGTACTTAATTTGCTGCTCTTTCCTTCCCTTTAGATTTCTAATTAAAGTTTGTGTGTACCACACAAGTTCAGTCTTCTTGCACTGGGGAAGAAGTAACCAAAGACCTCACTCTTGGAGAAAGTTTTCAGAAAGGCCGGGAGCAGATACATGGTGTCAGAGTTCACAACTGTGCAGATAAGTGGAATAAAGTCAGTGTGACTCAGATTCCAAAGATTTTTGAAGTAATTTATTTCAGAGATACTCACTTCAGAATCCTCCTCATCTGAGAAGAGGCCTCTCTGTTTCCTTTGAGGTGCTTCAGATGAAGGCTTGAAATCATCACCTGAAGATGGCTGACTCTTAAGGACAAAGAAAACCACTGCATCAGCACCTATTTAGAGTCAGTAAGGGGAGGCACACTATGACCTTTTTAAGGGGCATGCTGCTGACAGCAGTCAAAAGAACAGGACACATGCTTGCCATCCATGAGGTCAAGTCTCACATGCTGTGTGAGCAACACTTATGCAGCCAGAGCTGTGCAAAGGTCTCCTCTCCCACCACCTTCCTTCTCAGCAGAAAACATGTGCAGCAACGCATGCCAGGCCTCATTTTGAGTCAAAGGAAAATGATTTTTAAGCCATATTTAAAAAAAAAAAAAAAGACAGCTCGTGCCAGCCATCATTTCCTTTATTAGCACAGCATGGCCCAGGCCTGCCACCAGCTGTATTGCCATTAGTGTCAGAATGATTCCAGACCCAAACACTACCATCAGGAGTAGAGTATAAAATAGCCTTCACTTCCTGACAGAGTGAGAGTGGTGCTGCTGAATCAGTTGTCATCCTCTCTTCCAGGAAAAGAAAGTACTATGAGATCTGAGCAACGGTACTGGAGGTTCCCCCATTACCTCTCTTGCTTTTGCACTGCATCAGAAACAGGAGCTGGCTTTTGGCTTTGTGCTTAAGTACTTTTTAAAAGGCAGTATGGATAGAGTCCTACAACAATTTGTATTATACATCCCCAGCACTGTATGCTTCTCAGTGTGGAGGGGAAAAGAGTTACTGTAGCTCATTATGTTCATATACTGCTTGGACAGTCAGTATGTATACAATGAACACATACAGTCTGTGTTACAGAAACAAAGAGCATTGCTACTTGCCCCAAGACACTGCTCTGAAAAATAAAATTGAGTACGCATTAGGAAAGTCTCACAGCTTTATGCACGTGTCCTCAGGACGGCATCTAAAGCTTTTGGTAACTTAAGAGATTTCAGCTGAAAAGCTGCTTTTTGAATGCTCAAAATTTTGTATACGCTTAGGTAGAAATGTGACACCCAAAATCCTATCCCAAAATATATACAAATAATGGGTTACCACTAAAGTTCCTGTCAGAGGTCTGTGTAACTGCAAACAGTCTGTGCAGTACAGAACCATAACACGAAAGCTTCTTAATTCAGGCTGGCTTCTTTCCAGCAATGAATTTCCTTCACTTCTGTTGTTGTTGTTTGCTTGTTAAGGTGTTGTTTGTTTAAACTAGCAAAGACTTCTCATTTTGCTCCCAATTAAGTTCTACTTTAAAAAGATTCTCTAATCATTTCCTACAAGCAAAATGCCTTGAACAAACCCAAAGTAAGAGACATTTAAGGGCTCCTGAAACACTTAAGGACTTCTGGTCACAAAAGACCCTATGAATCCAGTTCTGCCATAAAAATATGGCACTTCCATACTGTTTTACATGGAAAGATGACCTCAAACACAGTAATCTCTTTCTCCTAATACCTTAGCCATACAACCTATTTATATTCCATTACCTTTTTTGCTATGGCTGTCTTGTTTTCACTCTCCGCTTCTTTAGTTGTGCTAGCAGCCACAGGAGGAATGGCAGGTTTCTCTTTGAATAAGTCACCTTCATCGTCATCATCAAATAGGTCAGCTGCAGATTTGACTGCATTAAGAGACAAAACAAAAATGCAATGAGTAGAACAGAACAGCACAGACATTACTGAACAAGAGACAGCAGTCAAAGATACTGTGGTCTCTTTTAAAAGAAACCAGTACCAGAGACTTTTAAGAGAAAAAAAGATGAGGCAAGCTCTTGAAGTGGAACAAAGCATCAGTGACAGACACTGTAACCAACAAGCATCCAGTTGGAGTCTCATTGAATGGCTACTTCTAAATCCTTCAACAAAGCATTTTACATTAGCTTGGCACACCTAAAGGCCAAGTGCCTGTCAATAGGTTCTGGTGAGCAGAGGTACTCAAAGCTGCACGAGTTAAGTCTGTACTATTTTCCTGCTTTAAGTCTGAATACTGCCTTTGAAGCGGAAGTAACATCCTAAGAGAGAAAGGTCAGTGGAGAGCATGTACAAATAAACCAGCCCTATCATTCTGAGGAAAAGAGTTACTAAAAGAATAAATATTAAAACAAACACAGACCAAAATGAACAAAAACCCAACAAAAACCAATTTAAAAATAACAGCGAAGAACTCAGTGGTTCCTACAGTTTGAACTTCAATGATCTTTTACATTTAACTTGCCACTGCACAGATAAGGAGGTACCTGGACCTGGAGGCTTTTTAGTTGTTCCCACAAAGAAGTCATCATCATCATCATCAAAAAGAACAACTTTTTCAGGCTGCTTAGGAGCTTTTTCTGCACTCTGTGCTGCAGGTTTCTTGTCTTTTTCCACAATTACAGAGGAACTGAAGACATCGCTCCCTCCTGCAGGTCAGATGGGGGAAAAGGGATCCACACAGTTACCATAGCCAGAGTTACTGAAAAGCTACTGAAAAAAGTTACTGCTGTGAAAGTTGAACCAGACATACAGCAATACTTAAAGCATTCCTGCAACAGTATCTCATCAAATGCACAAGCTTCTGCTAACCCAAGAAAATATGATCAAAATGAAAAGATGAAAATGCATTTCCCTCTCAGAGTATGAGTCGAATGTGTGATTGAGTGCACTGCAGACATAAACAGTATATTAGTATTTAAAGTAATATATATCCTTAGGAGTAAACTAGCATAACTCTCCAAGCTGACAGCTGCTACCATTTATCTCCCATCATCAGCACCTACCTTCACAACTCCTGCAGAACCCTGATTAAACATAAAGCATGCTGCAAGTTAGGCTTAGCATAGCAGAAGCGCCTGTGTTTGTCATTAAGCATGTGATCATCAAGCAGTGCAGTACTGCTGAGCTTTCATAGCTTTCTTCTTTAAAAGCTCCCCAGTGCGCTTTAAAGGACATTTTGTACATGAAGCAATTTGCTATTGAATGAATCATACCTGGGAACAGAGACACTGCACCTGCAGGAACTTTCTTTAAGGATTTTGTAGAGATTGCTGAAATCACAGGAAGTACAATACAATTGGATGCACTCACTTTACACTATCAAAGCCTTTAGAACTCTACCATAGAAATAGGAACCTGAGAGGTCTTCTGAGCTCCAAATTTTGCTCAGCAGCCCAGAAGTCCTTAAGACGTTCTCTTTGAACTTCTGCCTTTTTGCAGGTGCACGTAAGAACAGTCTAGCTTACTGTAATCCATCAAAACTTGCCAACGAATCTGAAGCTTACAAATACAGTATACATCCACACATTCTGTTATTTACAAGGGTTCACATTCACACATTTGAAACCACTTTGATACAATACAACCAAAACAAAATGGCTCAGTCTCTAAACCCACATCTGAAAATTCAATAAGTACAACGTTTCAATAAAAACTGCTGCAGTACAGAACAAGTGCTCATCAGATTCCTTAAGTGTCTGGATATACAACAAAAGTGAAATGTAGACATTCGAACTGTGAGGAACAATCTTGACCCAAACAAAATCCACAAAATCCAGGATCACACAAAGTACTCCTCAGCAACAGAAACCCAGTGTATGCAGTGAGCTCTGCTAACATCTATAAGGATATTTTGTCAGCTTCAGGAAGACAGGTGTGTGTAAGCGATCATAGCAAACAAAGTTCAAGGAAAACATAACTGCTCTCTGTTAAGATTGAAGAAAATAAGAGATTTGAAAACAATTGCTAAGCCAGAATTCCTAGTTGGAAGAATTATGTTCCAGCTGCCGGCTGTGATAAATTACAGCGCAGACAGAAGTAGAGAGACAAAAGCAGGTTCTTACCTGTGCTGATAGGAACTTGTTCTTCTTGCTCTTTTGAATCTTCTCTCGGTGCTTCAGCAAAAAGATCACCCTGGTAGAAGACAAAAATGCAAAGGAGTATAGGGGTAAAGTAGTGAATTTGTCTTTTGTAGGAAAAGACAGTTGTCAAATCTTCCATGTAGAATATCCAAACAATGTGTGTGTGGTTTCTTTAGTTATAACTAGGAACAGTACACCCTGCAAAAGCAATGGCTTGGCTATTGTTCTGAACTTCTTCCAGTATCAACTGCATCATAAAAATCAGAGGTAATCATCTTTTTTTACATAACTTTTCTGTCAAAGCCTTAAACCTCATTAATTTTTAATAGAAATCTTCTTTCTTAAAATGAACAAACAGCATAATACTTAGTTTATCTTCACAGATAAAAGTGAGGCACTGAGTACACAGCTGGAATCAAAACCTCTCTAATGTAGTGCCAGAACCACACTTGCATTTCTACCAGCGCTACTACAGAAAAGAAGGCTCCGTGCCAAAGGCAACACAAGTACCTCACTCACATAGCTTTCTTTGTTCAACAGAAAGATACACTGTCCCATTATATTTGAACGTTAACAAGAAACAAAATGTTGTTTCTTCTCTCTGCCTTCCAGGGTTGTTGGGAATTTGTGGGATTTTTTTGGGCGTTTTTTTGTTTTGTTCTAAAGGGACACACACATCTCCATCTGTACTCTCTCAAGCACTCTCACCTCATCATCATCAAAGAGACCTGTACCACCACTGAAGAGACCACCTTTAGAACCAAATGGTGTGAAATCTTCATCAGTCAGCTTAGGAGGCTTGAAGATGTCATCATCATCATCTAGAAAGCACAAGAGACAAGAGTATTGACTGAGTTTCAGGAAAGGGAATAAAGAAACAATCAAAACAAAAATTAGTTTGATTCCACCCCTTTCTCTTATAAGAACATGATATGTACAGAGAAGCTGCTGTAGATCTCAGGTTTATGTGGCTGCTCCACAACATTACATTTAAGGTGAAACTCTCACTGGATCCGTTACTGGCCATCTTTTGCACACACACAGAACCACCTAGACTTGTACACATATTCACCCTGAAGGATGCTCACTGATATCCTGTCCAGTTTCTACAGCAAATACCATGTTTTCTTAAGCAGTATCTTACAATTCAACCAACAACTGAATAACAAGATAAGAGGAAATCCTACCATCTGATGGAACTTTAACTTCCTTCTTTTCTTTTGGAGCTTTCCTTGGTTTGGTCTCTGGTGACAGTGCTTTAAGAAGAAAAGTTCAAGGTGTAAATGAAATAATCTATCTTTACTTGTAACCTGTGTTTGAACTATGATAAAAAAAACCTCAAAAAGTAATTTAAACAAAATATATCAGCCCAGTAAAGCAATTCTGTACAGTAGAAGCTCTAAAAATGGCACTTATAATGGCAACATAGTTGTTCCTACCGTGACTAACGGTGACTAGTGTCACCTGAGATGTCAGAGAGAAACACAGCATTACAGATAGTACAGATCCCACACAGGGCACACAGAACCTTGGATGTCTCCAGCCATATATTATGCCTTGATGGAGTTACTTAAGACTAAATTTTACTCTCTATCTTTCTCATCACTCAGTAAGGTTATTTCAATTAACAGAAGATTAGCCTGTAACTGAACAAGTTAAGCTGTTAGGTTTTACATTCCAATATCCCAAATCCTAACTTGATAGTTTGAATCAAGAAAGAACACAATAAATGTAGTAACTACGAGAGCAAGAAAGACAAATACAAGGCAAAAGCAAACTCATGAGCACTCTAGAACTTAATTTCAGTTCATTTATGTTCAACTGCTGTTTTGCTGTAAGAATAACTACATGAGAGTGGCCTTGCCATTTAAGACTGAAGTAAATGCAGTAATTATTTATTCTAATATATCAGTTAAAACAGCAGAACTGACAAGTTCCTCAAAACACAGCATATTTAAGCCAAATACAGCAGAAAAAATGAACAAAACCATGTCCCATAAAAGCAAACTACTTCTTGAGGAGTTTTTTGAGCTCTAAAAAAGACCACAGCAACCAGTGCTTCCACATACTTAAGTGAAAATATTTACAATAACATATGCACCTGAGAAGTGATCTGTCTCATCTGAAAGCAACGAGTTTTCTCAGCAAATTCCAATTCATTCCTGTAAGTTATGACCAAAATGTTTCTCAGAGCAATAAACAGTTACAACAGTGTTTTTAATTCCTCCTATTAGGCCTTCAACTAATACATGCTAAACAATAGATTTGTGTAATTTCAAGTATTGTTACACAAATACTCCTCTCCAACACCCTCAGAAGTTCTCCATCATCTCACAATCATTCATCAAAACTTAAGAGTTAACTTACATGAACGCTCTTCCTCCTGTTTAACTGGTACTTCTCCTTTGATTCGGGCTGCAAGCTCATCCGCAAACGACGTTGGCCTCTTCTTTTTCTGAGGAGCAGGGACAAATAGCCATATATTTATTCTACTCAATCCCAATGCCAGTTTGACGTACTTGCAATTGTGCAATTATAAATACAGTATAGCACAGCCTCATTTATACAATTTCCTATTTAGTCTTCGATAGAAGCGCTCTAAGGATTTTATGAAAGCAATTAAGAGACTGCGTGCATCAAAGAAAAGCCATTTGTAGTTCTTTATGATTATAAAACTTTTAATGTCACCTGAATTAGGGAATATAAGCAAGAAGTATTTATCATTCCCAAAATACAACAATTTCTTAATGACATTTAAAGACAGTTTTAATTCAAGATTAGGGTGCAGGAGTCCCCTAGTTTCAAGGGACAAAGTATGAACAATCATGTTGAAAGAAGATACCCCCAGGTCCTCTCTACCAGATCCCCACTTCAGGTTACCCAAGAGCTACCACTATAATCACAACCAAAGACAAATTTTTCATGAAACAAGCCAGAAACCTTTCCCTGTGGAGAGGCAGTAAGCACTCACAGGTCTTGTGGTTTCCTCAAAGTCTCCATCCTCATCTTCTTCTTTTTCAGAGTCAAAGAGATCACAACCATCATAATCATCTTCATCACTCATCTGGGCTGTCCTCTAAGAAAATAAATAACACCCTGTTGTCTTCTCCTCCAGTTGGCATACAAAAGGCACAAGTACAAATTTCCACCTGCTTAGACAAAACATTCAGAGCAAACTTGCTGAATGTTTACATCCTTTCAGTCAGTTCAGGGGTACTAAACAACTTTTGAGATGTAAGGAGAGAGTGCCTGTAGCTGCAAGCAACTAGCTGTGTTCTCTAGTATACCCCTGGGCTGCATCACCAAACGCTAAGGCTGTGCTCACGAGGAGCATGCTTTGAAAAACTGCTTCCAGTCCTGAATCTTCTCAGACTGAGGGTCCCCAGCATAAGTCTCTTTCCCACTGAGGCCTTTAAACACGGGTAATATTCCTTCCCCTTAAGCAAGGTAGCTACCTATTGCTAACAGTTGAAATTAGATTTGAATTTTCCAACCTAAGCATTTATTTTCCCCTTTTCATTTGTTATCCAAATAATCATGCTTTTCAAATGTTTCACACTGTTCTCATCTTTGATTTCAGGCCATACTCAGTTTGCATTGTTCCTTACTTCCTGTATCACAAATTCAGAATTGTAATTAGATACAGTAATCCTTCAGAAACCAAGTTCTCATGGGGCTGATTCTTTCGACTTCCAGTGCTCCAAAGTTATTCCTGAGAAAAAAACACCTCACACAGTGCCACTGAACATATACTGTGCATCTAATGATGGCTGGCAAGCATGCTTTAAAGCCCAACACAGGTTCATACATAGTACATGCCATCTGGTTAGGACAGCCTACCCATAGAAAGTTATACAAATCAGACTTAACCAAGGCTTTCAATTGCTAATTATCTAAGGCTCTGATCTCCTCTTTTTTGCATTCTCACTGTGTCTCAAGCAGAAAGTCTTTCAGGTTGTACCAGGGCATATAATTATACCATCTTTTGGTCATCCTCACTCGGGTTTCCAAATTCATCGTCTGATTCCTGGAACACAAGAGACCCAAAGACGAGTATCACACACTGCTTTGTTCAGTGGTTAAAGGAGTGGGCCCAGAAGCTCTGGACTTGATTAAGTCTGGATACTTCTCATCTCCTCACCCCAACCAGACCACATAATTGTTTGACTGCTACTGAATATCTTTCTGAAAAGTAGCTCACTCAAGTTTCATTAACTTAGCCAAGTAAATGAGCTCATCTGACAGTGCATTCGAGTAACTCAAAAGGCATTTAATTCGAATTGAGCAAAGATACCAAGAGTAAACTCCTGAGGATAAAAGGAATGCTTCCACAGCACCGCTACAAACCACAGACATTCCAGGTAGACAAAACATATCAGAAATTGACAGTCTAATGCATTGGATTCATGGGGCAAAGCCTGGAGGAGAATCACTGAAACCTGTCTGAACTTATTTCTGTTAGTTCACAACCCATTCTTTGCCACAGTAACTTACAACAAATTGGTCAATTCTTGAATTTTCACACAAGAATCAAGTTGTTTTGCTTCACAAAGTGAAATTAGACTGGATAAAACATTTTCCTTTGAAATATTCTACTAATATCTAACTATTAGTTAGAGCCAGTAACACATTAGTGATCTCCTGAAAGGCTGCAGAGAAAATTACTGCATAAGAACAGTAACAGAAAAGTACAGTTACCACAACAGACATAGGGAAGAGACACTGCGATGCTGTCTTGAGACTCCAAATGAAAAAGTGAGGCAGTTAATGGCCTTGCATCTAAATAAGGACTGATGAACACTTACGCAAAGCAGCTACTGTTTCACTGCTTACCTCTTCATCCTTCTCTTCACTGTCAAGTACACTTCCACGATCACTATCAACTGATCCTTCTATTTTAGATGAAAACAAAAGTTAAGATCAGACATGACATCTCTATGCAGAGCTTGTTGGTCACCAGACATAACTACTGTAACATTAAAAGCTTTGTGATGAGAACTAAAAATCAGATGGATAACAGTGGTCTGAAAGAGCTTTGTAGGCTGCTGAAGTTCTAGCATTCTGTGTTTCAAATACACACGTCAAGAGTTACTGACAACTCACTCACATATTGGAAAGGTGGTTGCTACAGCATGACTCAAGCTTTTCAGCAGCTATTTTCAGTATGTATCCAAACAGGCAAAAACAGCTATGCAGCATGACACAAGCTATTTAGTTAAAACCTAAGACCAAGGTTTCAGATTAGGAACTACTTACTCCAAGAGAAAGCAAAATTTATGCCAGCACATACCCTCACTAGTCAGATCTCCAAGGCCAACATCATCTTGTTCCATAAACTGCTTGGAGCCAATCAGGTAAGGTAAAGGTCTGTCAATATAGAGATCCTAGAAAGAGACAACATCAAGTCTTTCTGACAGCTAGGCACAGCACTACATTGCTGTCCTACAGCCCTTGTTATAACATGAGAAAGATACAAGCTTATTTCAAGAGAATCTCAGAAACATTCTTTAAGTGGTGTGGGCCAGTTGAGATGTATTCCTTCTTAACACTATCAGGAACACGTACTACCTCTATTTACATGGTCCCAATATGTTTTCCAGATATCTAATAAAAAAATATCCTTGCAAATTCTACCTCTAGGATTCTTAATTACTAGGACAGTAAAAACTGACTAAAAAAGCATGACATTTAAAGGTCTCATTCCACCCAGAACTCAGGTAGTGAACTTCCCAAGTTCACTTCTGTTCAACTAAATCTCTTTAGGGCCACCACTCATCAATGCTAACCCAACTGCAAGACAAGCAGGCTATTAAAGAAATAGTTCAGCACAGAGCATTTCAGTTTTACATACAATCACCAAATCCTCTTTTTAGGTAAATAACATCAATTTGATAACAATACAATATTACTGCTAACAGAAACAAAGTGCAAGTCCAATAAAGAGAAACAAGAATCCAATCCTCCCAGCAAAAACAGGTCTCTGTACCTTTGGCTCAAGTATCAGTTCTACCCTTTCATTACTTTCTTCCTCTTCTGAGTCAGAGTTGCCTGCTTTGATGTCTAGTTGTTCAAATGCACTGTCCAGAACTTGCAACCCATAATTCACTGCTTCTTGTATTTTGGGGATTAGATCAGCTTCTTTCTGTTCCCGTGTCTTTTCCTTCAACAGGAAAAATATTGTCATTGCATTTTACTCAAGACTCAACCTCACTGCAACACACATGCAGAAATCTGATTTCAAATTAGTATGGTGAAAGTTTTTTACAGTATGCAAGAAAAAGATCTTCATGAGCTTTGAGAGTTGTTTGTTTTTGTTTTGTTTTTTTCCTTGACTTAGGTGAATACCTTTTTCAACCCTATAAACAGACATGTTTTAAACACCCACACTAACACAACACTTTCCTTTTTGTGCTCCCAGCCCTTCACAAGAATCTTTATGTGATCATACACAAAGACTGTAAGATATATATAGAAAGCTATGAGTTTTTGTTCCTGGCAATTGCAGTCACATTCTACTTCCATAATTCACGTTTGAATCCAGAATCTTCAGTTCTCTTCCTAAAAAAATACACATAGCTGTTGAAAAACAAACGTCTTGTCTACCACATTACAATATTGAAACTGAAGAGGGGAAGGCCCTAAAAGATTATCACATGTTGCAGGAGCTTTCAAAGTTACTGTTAATGTTATGTTTGAATGACATACACCATAAAGAGTAAAGACATTGTGAAGAAAGTTAACAGTTTGATTTGTAAGCACCCATGTAAGATGAAGTTAGCTACCTGCTCTGCTTTCTCCCCAGCATCTGTTTTGGGTAAAGACTCTTCCACTTCTTCATCATATACTCGCTAAAAAGTCAAGGAAGATTAATTGAAATAAGAGCAACAAACTGCAAGGGCTAAATCATGGGTATCATCAACAAAATAAAATTACAAATTAATTCATGAAATATTTAAAAAAAGAAACCATACATGATGCCAGGCATTTTCATAATATCCTTTCATGCACTGCAGCTATTATGAAGATCCTACCACATAGCCTCTCAATCCAACTAAGGTGATTCAAGACCGCACATGACACTGCAACAGTGGAAGGCAAGCTGAGCATTTAACCCCTTTTACAGACTAAGTTAATGTTAAAACAAAAGAAACAAAATAATCACAACACATGGCACTGTTTTAACTCCCTATTATTAAGCTATTTTAGAAGCCTTCAAAAGTACGCCTAATTTACTTATGGGCAGTTGGGTTCTGTTTTCTAACAGCTTTTCTCCTTCTTTCCTGTTTGCCATTACAGGGAAAGGTCACATCCTTCCCCAGTGTGTTCTGGTGATTGCTCTGTCCAGTACTCTGAGCACTCTTGCAGGATCAGCTACTAGGAGACACAGAGGAATAAAAAGCAACTTTTGAACCTGCAAACCCAAATCCAAATCTCTCAAACATAGGTGGCTGTTATCCCCTCAGAAGAGACAGATCTCTCTTGCTAAAGTGAGACCTAGAAGTGACGACCGTTTTTTGTGCACTTACATTTGAGCAAAAACAATCTAAAGCATCCAAGACTTAAAATGTTTGGTACAAAATTATAGTCATTTGAATCAGAAGGAACCTTTAAATGCCATCTGGTCCAACTCTGCTGCAATGAACAGGGACACCTACAGCTCCATCAGGTGCTCAGAGCCTCATCCTGCCCGACCTTGGATGCCTACAGGGGTGGGGCACCCACCACTCTTTGGGCAACCTGTGCCAGTGCCTCACCAGCTTTATAGTAAAAAATATTTTCCTTTTATTCAATCCGAATCTCTCCTCTTTTAGTTCGAAGCCATTTCCCCTCATCCTTTTGCCACAGACCCTGCTAAGGAGTCTGCCCCCTTCTTTCTTACAGCCATTAAGCTGTACAGCAAAGGTAGGCCAGAAGAGACATCGTAACACTGCAAATAAATACCAGCAACCCAGATTTTCATCGCCTCGTCCTCTGCCAGCGTGTCCCACGACAGCATTAAGGCTTCAGAGGAGACGCACGGCCCGAGCGCAACGCCGATCACGACAAAGTGCTCGGTAAAAGCTACAGCTGGGGGGAACCCACAAACCCGGCAGGCCGTTGCAGCGCCGTGCGTCAGCTACAGCCGCGCTCCCGGTGCGCGCCTACTCACGTTCTCTATGAACTGCGTGTTGGACAGCATGAGGAAGTCGTTGAAGACATTGCGAAGGCGGCAGTCGGCGGCTTTCGTCTCGCTGATCAGCCCGTCCACCTGCTTCTTGATCTCGTGGGTCCTGGAGATGGTTTGCTGGGAGAACTCTTGCAGGAAGCGCAGGAGCTGCGTGGGACGGGAAGCGGCGCTCAGGGCGGCTCTCGGGGCGGCTCCGCGCACCGCGGGCGCTCACGCAGCCGAGACCGCGCAGCGCAGCGTCCGCTCACCCCCGCGTCCGAGGCCAAGGACCAGCTCTGGCTGCCCTTACGGATCTCCTCCAGCGACCAGGGCCGCTCCCACACGGGCGCCGGCTCCGCCGCATCCTGCGCGCCGTTCATCTGCGGGAGAAGAGCGGTGAAGCGAGAGAGCGACACGGCCCGGCCCCGCCCGCCCGCGCGCTCACCCTGACCGCGGGCCGCCCCGCGCCGCCGCCCAGGATGTGGTGGGACGAGCGGGTATCGGCTCGGTTCCGGAGGAACCTGCAGCCCACCCTCACCTATTGGAGCGTCTTCTTCAGCTTCGGCCTCTGCATCGCCTTCCTGGGGCCCACGCTGCTGGACCTGCGTTGCCAGACGCAGAGCTCGCTCTCGCAGATCACCTGGGTCTTCTTCTCGCAGCAGTTCTGCCTCCTGCTCGGCAGCTGCCTCGGTGGGGTCTTCAAGAGGACGTAAGGGCTGCTCTTCTCTTGGGGGGTGGGGGAACAGCGCTGCCCCTTCGGGTCCGCGGGGCTGAGATGGGCGCGGAGATGCGGGACGGAGGGATGGGGCTCCGCTCCCACCCGCACGGAACGGCGCGATCCCCGCAGCTCGGGACGGGGACGGCGAAGTTGCAGTGAGAACTTCCTAGAGGATGTTTTCCAAATCGTGGATCGAGGGCGTTGCGTTGACCCGGTCTGATAACCCCGGGGTCGGGAGGTGATATTCGGGAACCTGCGGGGGTCGCTGGGTCAGCCCACCCCGATCCCACTCTCCGGGATGTCTTTAGAGCAAATAATGCCCAAGGCTCAGCCCTAAGGGTTGCCAACTGCGTTTGGTCCGAGGTGTGATGGACAGCCGTGCTGTAGGGCAAATCAGCTGATTATTTACATTGTTGGTAATTGTTTGGGCTGTGGCGTAACGCACCTCCATGTGTGCCTCCATACGTCACATGTATATATTTAACAGGCACGTAAAGGAATCTTGCATAAGTGCTTCACTTCTGTAAGGCACCCGTTTGGAAACGCTTCCTTAGACTCTTGTCTCATGACTTGAGACGGGAACTGAGTGGGAAGTGTTGGTTGATGAAGGTGGCACTGGGGCACCAACAGCTGTTGTCCCACTTCATGAGCTGTCCCAGCGCTCCTCACCCCAGAGAAGCTGCTGAATGTGGGGCTGAAGTCCTGGAGCACTGCGAGTTCAGAGCATAATGATGGCCCAAATCCCTCTGCAACTCAGTGTCCGTTTTGGTTGCCAGGATGAACTTCAAAATTCCTGCTAGCTTTCAAAGAAGAAACTTTCTCACCAAAAAAACAGCTGGTGCTTGCAGTGCTCGGTGCCCAGCAGCTGCTTTGCTGGTGGGATGGCAGAGCAGCCCCCACTGCTGCAGTGCTCACAACGTGCTCTGCTCTCTGCAAACTCGTGCTTGGGGTTTGCTGAGCTGTAGTTGCAGCTCTGGCTCAGAATTCAACTTTTCGTGTGGTGCTGTGAAATCATGCCTTTGCGTGAGTGGGGATGGGGTCTGGGGCTCAAAACACCTTCTGGACTTGGAATTCACAGTGGTAGCTGAGCCCTCAGGTGGACCCACCCTGAAGCACTGCAAAATTCAGGCGTGGGCTCCGTGCACCTGCATCCCCTCTTGCATTCCTCGCCTTTACTTTTTCCATTTGGCTGGATGTTATGCTTGCCTTGTGAAGTTGTTCTCCCTCCTTGCTGCTGTGCCATCTGCACTTGTGACAGAAGCACCGTGGTGACCAAGTGCCTCAGTTTGCTTTTTCCCCATCCTGAAGCTGCATTTTTGTGTCCTCCTGCATTTTTGATTTTGCTCCTGGTGTCAGAACAGCCTGAGCTCATCCTATTGGCATTAATAGGAGAGCAGAGGGCTTGGGGGGGAGGGGGGAGGCTGCCCTGTGCCGGAGCCCAGCACAGGCTCTGCCCAAAGGCACAGCACAGCTGGAGCAGGAGGGGGTGTGAGATGGCACCCCCCAGCCCTCCCCTTAGGGCTCTGGGTTTTTAATTATTGCTTTTGCAGAGTGGAATTAACCTGATGGTCATTTGTCTTCTTGACGTGAGGATGTAGAACATGCTTCCTGAGGTCTGGAAAACCATCCTTTGAGTCAGAGGGTGCTACAGGAGCAGTGAGCTGGGGGTTATGCGTACTGTGTGTGGGGGGGAGAAAGTGAGTTTGCTGGCATTGATACAGCTCAGCACTGCGTCTTATGGAGGTCAGCCTGGACCTCTGGGTGTCAGATGTGGATTGTTTCTTGGGTTATGATGGAGCCAGGTGTGCTGAGTGCTCCAGGAACCAAAAAAGCAGAAGGGTCATTTTCACGATCAGTATTCGTGCTGAAAATCAAAGGAGCTTTTGTGATGCTACTGGCCTCCTTTCACACCTGAGTGCCTGGGACAGGAGGTGGCTGCAGGCAGGGAGCTCCGCTGGGGACACAGGGCTGGGGAGGTGGTGGGTGCTGCATCATGACACTACATCTGGGTGCCCTTCGGAGGGGCACATCCGTTTCACACCATCAGGATGGTGGGGTTCAGAGCCACTCTGAAGTCCTGAGGTGTCTCCTTTGAGGATGCTTCCCAAGGGTTTGTCTCTGCAAATACCCCCAGCTGCTGTGAGGGGCTGAGCATCTGGGTGCTGTGCTGGGGGAAGGGATGACCCCTCAGTACCCCCAAAAGCAGTGCTGGGTGCCCTGTGTACCACTGTCTCAGGGTGTGAGTGTGTGATGAATGTCTTATGGCTGCAGGCAGTTTTTGCACTTTGGGAACATCAAAGCGAGCTATTCAGTGCTTCATAAGGACATCACATTATTTGCAATTAATATTTAACTCCAGTAATGAGTGTGGCACCAGCAGTGCTGGGCCTGCAGGAGAGAAGAGGTGTCTCAGGGATGTCTCAGTACATGTTGCTCCATCACTCCCAGCCTCCCTGCAGGCTCAAGGCTGCTTCCCTCCCATGTGCTCACCGCTTTCCCTGCATGCATCTCGCTTCCTCACTGCAAAACCACATGTGGGATCACTGGGTGCTGTCAGAGGGAGGTCAGCATTTAGGGCTCTGCAAACCATGGGCTCCTGCAGGATGGAGGCTATGAGCACCTCATGCCACCGCCTGATAAGGGGCAGCTGCCCTCGTGCTGTTCCTCCCCGTGCTGCTGAAGCACAGCACAAGCCACAGGCAGGATGTGGGAGGTCACGTTGCTGTGGGTTTGGGATGAAGGAGGGCTGTGCAGAAGAACAGTGGTGTGCCTGGGGCTGAGCCATCCTGCTGTCCATCACTTCTGCCTCTTTGGGTGTTCCACTTGCTGGTCCTATGCCCATGTGTTCCCCCAGCTGCTAATTACACCTCATTTCTGTGAGCTGTTGGTCACTGCCCCGGGCTCCTCGCAGGCTGGGAGGTGCCTCTGCTATTTACTCACTGCTGTGACTCTGAAGTCCCATCTTTCTGCTGGCCTCAGTGATTCCAGCTCTCGGCTGTCTGCTCCCCGTTTCCTTCCTTCCTTCCTGCCTTCCCACTTGGCAGCTCAGGCGCAGTGCAGTGCCAACCTGAGCTCTGTTCTGCAGGATGCAGATGCTGCCCCGTGCAGAGCACAGCGCAGGGCATGGAGGGAGAATGCAGATCCGTGCAGGTAACGAAGGGAGGTCCTCATCCCTCTTCTGCCTTGGAATGTGCCGAATGGGTTTCTAGAGATGGTTCCTCTTCTCCTCAAAAGCTGGCTGAAAGGGACAGGTCTTTGAGGCAGGAGATGGCCGCGCTGTGGGTTGGTGGTGGCTGGATGAGGATGCACAGAAGGGAGCAAGTTGCTCAGCATCCCAATTGCAGCATCAGAAGAGCACGTGCTGGAGCAGAGTTAGCAGGAGATACAGCCTGTGGACACATCCTGCTGATACCTGTGCCACCAGCTGGCCTAGGGCTGAGAACACAATGTAGTGCTGTGGCGCAGATGTGGCTCTCATGGAGGTAATTCTTTTTTCTTTCCCCTTCCTGCCCCAGGTTGGCTCAGTCACTGTTTGCGCTCTTCGCCTCATCCCTGGCCATCTCCCTGGTCTTTGCCATCATCCCACTGTGCCACAATGTGGTGGTGCTGGCTGTGGTCATGGCCGTGGCAGGCCTGGCCATGGGCTGCATCGACACCATCTCCAACATGCAGCTGGTGAAGATCTACCAGAAGGACTCTGCCATCTTCCTGCAGGTGAACACACAACCCATGACCACCCCCGGCTGTGCTTCCTCCTCTTCCTCCATGACCCCATCCCTGCCTCATCCCACAGGCTCTGCATTTCTTCGTGGGCTTCGGAGCGCTGCTGAGCCCCCTGATAGCCGACCCCTTCCTCTCTGACACCAACTGCATCCTGTCCAATGGCACGGCCAATGCTTCCACCAATCTGCCCCACATCCGCAAGTCCCTGGTGCCGCACCACCCTGGCAACCTGTCCCACTACGACCTGCCCATGAAGGGCATGGTGGTCACACGCGTCTCCTACGCCTTCTGGATCATGGCCCTCATCAATGTAAGTGGATGGGACCTGGGCGTTTGGGGTGTCATTGGCAGTGATGTAAAGGAGGTGTGAGGACAGATTAGAAACCGAACCAAAGCGCCCAGCAGGGCTGTGTGCATGGCAGCTGCTGAGGAGAGAGAAACAGACAGCAGAACTGCTGGGCAGTGACTCTGTGCAATGCAGGGAAGGATGCTCCCTGCCCAGCAGCAGCTTTAGTTACCTCTGACACTGTGCGTGCCGTGGGAAATGTGCTTTTAATTACACCAAGGCACTGCCTACTTTGCCAGTCTGTCTTGAGCAAGATAATTGAGTTTTTGAGCATTTAATATCTATTTTGAATCTGACCTCGTGCAGCACGGAAAGGACACAGCATTCAGTGCTGACACCCCAGGGAAGTGGATGGGATGAGCGAGCTGTAGGAATGGAAACCAGGACCGGCAACTGTGTCGTTATTATTTTTTAAATGGCCAAACCACGGCTCCACACCCGTTTTCACAGCGTTGTGTGTATCCTGACGGGATGGCTGCAATGATTCATTTCCATTCCTTGCTTTGTTTCAAGTCGAAATGTCTCAATTTGACTTTGGCGTCAGTGCAGAGTGTAAAGCTGACAGAATACTCCGTTTCGGTGCTATTGAAGCAAAATGTTTTTGCTGTAGTTATCAGATGAAGTGCTTGGATGACTCTCGGAATGAAAAAAATTTGGCTGGGAGGAAAATTCGGGGCTTTTCATCCAGATTTGGAACAAAAACTACACTTTAAAATTCGTTTTCCCACAGAACGGAAATGTCCTCATCCAAAGGGGCTGGAAATTGGGGCAGTGTTCTTCTGTAGGGCCGTGCTTGTCCGGATGGTGTCTGTCCTGGGGGAGCGCTGTGCTGGGTTTGGTGCTGGGAGCACCACAGGGAGTGATGCTGGGATCTGAAATGAGAACTGGAATGCTGGAGGTGTACCCACACTGAGCCGCGCAATGCAACAAGTCATTGAGCTTGTAATGATTAATACCTGCAAGGGGTGGAGGTGATGTCCCCTTTGGCTCTGTGCATGGAGCTGGAGCACCTGCTGGGAGTGGAAGGGCTGGGATGGGGCAGCTGTGCCTGCAGTGTGGGCTGTCCCAGTGCTGGGTGATGTGTGCCCAGGCAGCGTGTTGGCACTCAGCTCTGTTTGCTCCTCTCCACCTGCCCGTGTAATGAGCAAAGTGCTTCCCAGGACACCCTGTCCCTGTGTACAGCCTGGGTTTATGGTCAGGCCGTGCCACACGGTCACAGCTTTTGGGAGTCTCCTACCAGAGAGAGCCAGAGCTGAGAGCCATCGGTGACCAACCCATGTCCTGTAGGGTTTGGGCTCTTGTGCATTCAAGGCACCGCCAGCTTTGAGATATCATCTGGATATAGGGAAAGGGAGTAGCTTGCTTTGCAGATGGGATGCATGCACAGTCCCGTTGGGAACTGGGGATGCCAGCACTGTGCCCTCTCCATGCAGGTGCTGAGTGCTCCTGAAGTGCCTGGAGCTGTTATCTCTATGGCCAGTCCTTCTGGTTCGTTTTTCTTTTTTTTTCTTTCTTTTTTTTTTTTTTTAATTTTTATTTTTTTTGTGAGGTTTCTTTATTTTGCAAAATTTGCAATTTAGAAGAATAAAATCTGGTCCTGACCTCCGGAAGGATTAGAACTATCAAGCAAATGCATTTTTCTTCCATGGGACCGAACTCACTGTTCCTATTCCCATTGTTCCCAGAACAATGAAGTCCTCATAAATGAATTCAGGCAAGAGAGGCGGGTGTGGGGGGAATTCTCCATACATTTAAATAATGCCACAAGCCAACAAAAAGCAGGAAATTGGAGCTCGAGCTCACACTTGCTCACAGACATGGAGAAAACAAGAGCTGGGCGGCTGGAGAGTGAGCTGTCACTTAGGATTTCCTGGCTTTCTCCCCATTTGTTGCAGAATAAACACCGCTCAGTTGCAGGGAGGAGGAGGCTGCTCAGGGGCAGACCCAGCTTTTCATTTACTTCCCTCTATTTTCATTCCCCTAAAAAAGAGCAGTCCCTCTGGGTTTGCAGGCACCGCCAAGTCGGGGTGCACGCAGGGGGTCCCAGGGGCAAGTCTGAGCTCACTGTCCCCGTGTTTTGTCCCTATGTGGGGACACTGAATGCTGGCACAGCCCTTGCAGTGCTGACCATGGGGTGTGGATGTCATGCAGCTGTGGATTAGAGGGTGCTTGCATCCCAGGTCCTGCAGCATAGGCTGGGTTCAGGGGCTGTTTGCAGCTGTCTGGCTGCAGCCGTTGGCCTGGGAACCAGGAGCTCGTCTCTCATGACATGCTGAGCAACCCCTGCTAATGGCTGGAGATGGGCAAAGCAGGTCTTGGAGCAGCTTGCTTGTTTCCCACAGTTTCAGCCAGAGGACTCTCGTTCATACGTCTCTGCTCTCCATGGGCAAAACCTATTTTCTTATTCTTTGGGACTAGGCAGACGTGCATCGGTGGAGTTGGATGGTGACTCCTGGAGGCATCCAAGGAACGCAGAGATGCGGCACTGAGGGATGTGCTTAGTAGGGATGGGTTGGGCTTCTTGAAAGGCCCTTGTGAATAAGGAACTGCAGTTTGTGTGAGCTGTGCATTGCCCTTACCTGCCCCTCTCTGCTCCTCCCCAGCTGCCGGTGCCCATCGCCGTGTTCTTCCTGCTCTACAAGGAGCGCATGGTGCCGTGCTTCAATAGCAGCAGCCACCCACTGCTTTCAGCAGATGAACTGGCAATGGAAGCACGTCCCGTGGAGAAGGACGACCTGTCCACCTCTGTGCACAGAGCCCACGCTGCAGGAGGTGAGCTGCAGGCACCTCGCTTATGGTTCTGGGGAGCAGGGGGTGAGCTGAGGGAAAAAAAGCCTTCTTTCTGAATGTCTCCATGGTGGTTAACAAGTGAGCTTAATTGCTATTGTCTAAGGAGAAAACTTTCCAAAACATACGTGAATGTAATCCAAAAGTGCCCGAATGATCCCATCCGTTTGGTGCCCAATTGCCCTCAGATCCGATGGGGCTGCAGGGATTCCAGGCTGCTTTCCTGTGAGCTGCCCTGAAATTAAACCCACGCTACAAGGTCATGTAGGCACAAGTGAAAGTTCTGCCCCTCTATTTCCTTCTGGTTTTCAGTCAGGTTTAGAGCTGGCTCCTCTGTCTGCTCCATGTGAAAGCAGTGATTGCTGCAGGATGCTGATTGGTGTGGATCTGAGAGGTGTAAGGACAGTGCTCTTGTTTGAGACAAAGTTAAACACCAGCAATAATCTGAACTGGTGACCACAGCCCGTTTGGTGGGCAACATCACGTTGTTCTCTTCTGCCCAAGAGAAACGTTACCCAAGTAAATCCTCCAGCTGACAGTGAATCTCTGAAGCAATCACATCTTAGAGTTGTGAGAAAAGCACCGTTGCAGGTGTGGCAGCTTCACCCCAACAACACAATTTTAGGGAATGCTGGAAAGAAGTGGAGGCAGCTGGAGATGTGCTGAGGTGCTGCAAGGAATGCACCTGGAGGTGTGGGTTCTCTGGTGTCTAATAAGGTTGTGTTCATCTACCAGCACTCCCCTTAGCTGAGACATTAAACGTTTCTTTCCTCAACCCAGCTGCCCCTTTTCATACAATCCACGTTCTTCTCATCTCCATCCTTTTCTTACAAACATTTGAGAGCAATCCTTAGAGAAGCAGGACAGCTGCATGGCTGACTACTGTGATCTGTGACAGACATTTCTGTGCTGGCAAAATCCCTCCTTTCCTCATAGAAGTGGTGAGAATTTCCTCTTTGCCAGTGCAGGAACGGTCACCAGCGTGGTGTGAGCCTGAGGATGGGACAGCTGGGCACACCAGGGTGCTGAGTCCCAGCTGGTTTGGACAGATTCGTGTTCTCAGTGGTTGCTAGAGGAGGTGACAGCAGTCTGTGTGTTTATCACCCTCTTTCCCAGAGCTGGCTTGTTTGGTTCAGTACCTTTTAGCTGAGAAATGTGAGCTGCCCTGGGCAGGACTCTGGTATGGTTGTACCACGTGTGAGGAGCTCTGAGGATGAGTGCTGTGGCTGAATGGGTTTATTTCTTTTAAGAACGGGAGCAGCAATGTGGAGCTCCTAAATGGGAAGGGAAACATAAGCAGCTTTTGTGAGCTAAGGAGCAAATATCCTAGAGAGCTGGGATCCCAGGCTGTGGGCAGTCAGCCTATGAACATAGCTGTATCCCTTCCGAAGGTTTAGGTAGGTTAAAAATAACAAATAAAAGACATTGTGCTGGCAGAAGTTAGCAGCACTGCACGTTGTTCACAGTCCCTACGAATCTCTGTCCTGCAGCTGAGCAAAAAACAAATCCCCAGTGCGGGCTGGCAACTACCCAGCCCCAGGGGGACGTTCCAGCTAAGTTTGCTTTGCATTGTTTTTCACCAGGTCATGATGACTTATTTAGCTGCTGCCAAAGCAAAAACTTCAGAGGGGCTTCTTACACCTACTTCGCAGTCCACATCACTGGGGCTCTTGTTCTCTTCATGACTGATGGGATTGTGGTGAGTTCAGCCGATAGAAGGATCTTGTCTGAGCAAAGCTATATGGCTTTCTTCCTTCCACATCACTTGCAACAGCCCATACCCAGAGACACCCACGTGTCCCCTGTGTGCAGTGGGCTGGACCTGACGGTCTGTCTGTGCAGCAGTGGGGTTCCCAAGGTAGCTCACTAAAAGCTGATGGCTCTGGCTGACGTGCTCCCTGCTTCTTGGGAGGGTTGTGTACCTCCTCCTAGGCGCTGTGTTGTTGCAGCTAGATGGCTACTGCTACTCTCCTAGCCAGGGTAGAGCTGGAGTTGTGATGGTGTCCTTGCAAGCAGTGGAATTCTCACTTTAGCCAGGGTGTAAAAACAGCTCTATGTCATAAGAAACAGAGGTTCTTTGCTTGATGGGTCCACAATATCCAAGAGGAAAGCATGCATGCAGTCTCTCTGTAGGGGCCTGACAGCACATCCCCCAGCAGGGCAGTCACAGGGGGCTCATAGTGCTCCTCCAGATGAGGAGGGCTCATTTGGCTGCTGCTGCTTCAAGCAGGTTTGTCTCAGTCTACTCGTGGTAAAATACTGCTGAGTCTCACTAAGGCCTTAAACAGGATCTGGGAAGATGAGTGGGGTTACACTGTGCAGCTGTCAGAGACGGAACCTCTCTAGGGCTTCCATCTTCAAGGATGACTGAGTTCTTACTGTGAGATGTTTCAGAGTATGCAATTCCAAGACAGTCCTGGGGGAAGAGAGCATCTCTATGGGTAAGAGCTTAGCACGCATTCTACTTAGTGCAGCTGTTCAGTGGTGCCCTTTTAGGAGTGCCTCAGTTCTGTGTTCTACTTCTGTCTCCAGCTGCAAACTCTTGGGAATAAGGTTCACCGAGGACCAGTAGCAAATCCATAGGCAGACTCTCCTGCAATACTGTATTGTCAATATCGAAGGACAGGTTGAAGTTAACACTGCAAAGCCTGGAAATCATCACATCACCGTGATGTGCTGTTCTGTCTTCCCCACAGGGAGAGTACTCGGGCTTCATTTACAGCTACGCCGTGGAAGAGCCTCTCTCTGTAGTGCACAAGGTGGCTGGCTACCTGCCCAGCCTCTTCTGGGGATTCATCACACTGGGCAGGCTCATCTCCATCCCTGTGTCCTACCGAATGAAGCCAGCAACCATGGTCTTCATCAATGTGGTAAGGCTATTCCTACCTTCCTCCTGCTTGCTGTCTAGTTTTGATGCCATACCTGGGGTAGCTTTGCACCAGGCACTGTGACAAGCACACCGTTGGGGTGAGCTGCATCACCATCCCTATGTGATTGTGAGTGACGTGCAGGAGGTAGCTAACACCTGCAGCGTGGTTGTACTGCTTTTCTGAGCTTGAGGTTTCTGAAAGCAACCAGTAAACCATCTGCCAACTTCATTTATTTTCACATCATCTTCTCTGGCATCCACAGGGAAATCAATGTCTGTGTCAGCCGTGGGGAAAGGAAGGCAGCTAGCTTGAAAGTTCTCTGCTTAGACTTTACTGGTTGTCAAACAAATCAGTGTGATGTCTGCTTGCTTAAATTAATAAAATGTATTCACCTGATGAAAGGGGATGGAACCCTGAGAGGATATATGAGAGATGCACAGAAGGATATGACAGACAGCAGGGAGGGAACTGGCCCCATTTCCCCATCATGAAGAGATGGCAGTTAATTTACAATTTATTTAAACCACAAGTTATTCTGGTAGCAGGTTTTACTGATAATAAACAAAACAGGGTGGTGACAACGCACACTGGGACTTTCTGAAGTCTTATGCTAATACGTGTTGCTGACAAATGAGGAAGCCTGCTTGGCACCCTATTGCTGGTCACTTTGTCAACTACATCTATATAGCAACAGCTACAGTGAAATGATTTGCCCTTATTTTTAAAATGAGTATAATAACCTCCTGTTTCAGAATGTAGTCACTAGTGTAGTAACATGGGAGCAGGGAAGGCTCAGCCCCATCAGCTCTAGATCAGGTATGTGGCATGAGCATCACCTTGACTGGCTTTATCACTTTCTGAGCTGTTTGACTGCTCTCTAAAACCTGAGGATAAGACATTTTAGCAGCTGCTCATATTTGGAGAGATACGGGAGGAGCCTCCAACCCTTAACGGAAGCCTCCTCACTTCCTTTTAAAGGCAATAACATCACCCAAGGCCAAAAACACACATTTCATGCAGTGCTTGCTTGTTGGTTACTGCTGCATAAGCAGCTCGTGGCAGTCACTCCATCATTATAGCAAATTCAGTTTCTTTACAGTTCAAATTGCTCCTGTGTATATGCAAATGCCCAGCACCAGGGCCTGAATACTTAAGATATCTTAAATCGGTATAGAAGAGCTCCCTCTGCTGCCTCCCTGTGCCATGGTTACCAGCACAGCCGAGGTGTTCTTGCTATTATATACTGCAGCACGACAGAAGCAAGGGCAGATTTGTTTTAATGCCTTCGGCACTTTGGCTTTGCTCTTCTTGTGAGAGGTGGGGTGTGAGCAGTTACGGAGTGACTGAACTCTTCAGCCTGCTGAGTAAGACTTGTTAATGACTGAGACTGCTGCCTCCATAATATTTACTTCATTTTAATTCAGCATTTGCCCTCCTGCTGACTCTGTGCTTGTCGTTTGCAGATTGGAGTCCTGATAACCTTCCTCCTGCTCCTGATTTTCTCCTCCAGCGTTGTCTTCTTGTTTGTGGGGACAGCATCTCTGGGTCTGTTTCTCAGCAGCACTTTCCCCAGCATGCTCGCCTACACTGAGGACATCCTGCAGTACAAAGGTGAGTGGGAATCCGGGCACACCTGGCAGACTCTGAAAGCAGGCAGATGCTCAAGCCTAGAGCTCAGGTACTGTAACACCCAGCAAGTCCCCCTCCTGCTTTAGGGATGCTTAGGAGGATTGAAAGAAAGGTCTGTTTTTGAATACCATCTTCATTTGAGCTTGTAGTTGGAAAAGCTGACTGCACAAATCCCAGATTTGCTGCACTAATAACTTCCAGAGGCAGGGATCCAGACTGCTTCTTAGTTTCCTGCAGCTTCAGGGCTCTCAGACAAGAATGTCAGTTCTGAAAGCATCATCCAGGTTATCAGTGAACTGAAAATCCCAGAGTTTGGCCAGCTCCTACAGGAGGTCTCTGCCAACCTCAGCCTCTGGGATAGTGATACAGAAGAATGAAAATCTTTTCAGCAAGAAGCAACAGCACTTCTGCTGATGGGGACAAGTGACAGATGTTTTCTGTATTAACATTTTTACTTCTCTTACTCCCACAAGTCAGTCTCACCGTTAGATGGAAACTTCCACTGACTATTTCTGTGCCATTTAAAGTGGCTACGGGCTGGTCCTGCTGGCTGTCACTGTCACTCGTGCTGTTTCTTTTCAGGCTGTGCCACAACTGTGTTAGTGACAGGAGCTGGAATTGGAGAGATGGTACTACAGCTGCTGGTGGGATCGGTAAGTGTGGGCAAAGGGAGAAGATGAGGAGTGCCAAAACCTGCCTGAACTTCACTAGAAATCTTAGTCCAGGTTTTAGACAGCTGCTGGCAAAAGCAGTGTCTTGCCCTTGAGCTATCAAAAAGTAAAGCTCTCACCAAATGCCAATTAGGTATTGAAATGCTATGATTACATGTTTGCTGCTTTTTCTTTTCTCTCCAATTGCAGATTATACACGATCAGGGCAGCTACAGTTTCCTGGTCTGTGGGATGATCTTTGGAGGCCTGGCTTTTACCTTCTATGCTTTCCTCTTGTTTTTCCACAGGATGTATCCCAAGCCCTCAACAGGTAAGAAGGCACCAGCACTCAGCCCCGCTTTATAATGAGAGGAAGAATGGCATATGCATCAACGCATAACCAGGGTGCAGCACTTCAGCAAAATGAAAGGAAATGTTTATTTTACTGCTGCTTCCTGTCCCCTCTTCCTGCTTTGACTTGCCCACAAAGCCTTGGCAGCCACAGCTCAGGGTTTGCTTTCTTTGCTGTTGGAGGAGCAAGGAAAAAAAAAAGGAACAATCTGTGGATATCACAGAGGAACTACAAACCAAATAGGATACTAGCTGTGCTAGCACCACTGTGCTACTGCATAGCTAGCAGTAGCAAGCCCTACTAGGACAGACTGCACACAACTGTTCCCTGGCGAAAACCCAGGGAGCAACTGTCTGCCATCCAAAGGAAGCTGTCAAGATTTCTCTTACCTGCTTTATCAGTCTACATGCACTATATCCCTTCTTTAAGCACCTTTTACAAAAGGAGCACTGCATGACAGGCAAATAACTTACCCAGGTTACTGGAAATTGAGGCCTTTCATCCACGATCAGCAAAGCAAAACAAGTGGGATGGGATGGATGATAGAACTGGCAATTTCAGATGAAGTGTCTAACGTCCATTTTGCAGATATGGATGCTGTCTCACCTGACAAACCAGCAGTAACGGATGACACCGGACAGTATCAGCGCTGAAGAAGTGGCCATGCCCTGGAAAAGCAATAAGACAGCACAAAATAAGCAGTACTATTAAGGATGATTTTGCACTTAATGACTAAATCATGCAAGTTTCCTACAATCAAAAGCACACTAGATTGGGTAAGTCAGAATCAAGAAAAGAATCTCGAAGAACACAGCAAGCTCAGCACAAGTTGCCTGTGCCACGTGGACCAAAAAGACTGTAAACATCAGAATGACCCTACACCCAAAAGGCTATGAATAGGGCAGGGATGATGTTGAACTCCTGCAAATGAGCTTTCACACAAATCCAGGATGGAGGGTGGGAACAAAGAAGGTCTATTTGTTCCAGATGTAGGACTTTGACCATCTCCTGGCTTAAGTCATTCAACTCGACAGGTTTTTCTTCTGGTCTGTAGAGTACAGGAAGCCTTAAAAACGTACAGCACAATTCTGGCTTTTAATTCCTTCTTGGTGCAACACGGGAGTATATGCAATCACCAAGAATACTTCCAGAAAAATTATGCCATTGGTAGAACCCACCAAGTGCACAGTGGTAGCAGGATCTATCTATATTTGCACAGTTGATTCTTGTATAATACACACTACCAGACCCATTCACTAAGACAGTGTCTTACTCAGCATGCTGGGGCCTCTTGATTATTAAGATCATTAGCTTTTTTTTTTTTTTAGAGTCAAGAACGAGTTATGAGTTGTGATGGTTTGTTTTGCTTTAAGTCATTATTTTAGCTGCTACAGTTGCAGTGTTTTTTAGGGCAGTTTTATTTCTAGCTTCCAGTTGAAGCTTAAACAGAGGTATTTGGGAGCCAGACTCCAGCTGCTTAATCTGTGCAATACTTATTATAAAAGGTGCCTTCTGTAAGGTACTCTTATACCCCCATGCATGGCCTATTACAAGCGATGAAGAAAGGACTGGCTTTAGGAGAATGTAAAGCTACATGCATCTATTTCTTCAGTGAGTGATTGGACATGTACTTTTTGCTTTAACTGCTGTATGTGGATGTACATATGTACGTGTGTATATAAAGCTGTGTTTAATTAAAGGTGATTTATTGATTGCTAGATTCTCAGCATGACTGGACTCAGGTAACTGAAGCCCTCTGGGGCCAGGACTATCTGCTACTACCTCCAACAGTTCTGCTCTCATGTTTAGACTGAATCTAACAGCTGTTAAACCTTCCTTAGAATTTCTCTTTTTCCAAGCAGCAGCTCTTACCTTCCACCACTACCTTCTGTAGAAACCCTCTCTGAAGGGAAGCCTTGCTGACCTGCCCTTAACTCATGGCTGTACTTCAGGAGCCCTTCTCATTGGCACCCAGAGCAGTAATT
Source organism: Tragopan temminckii (assembly GCA_028571105.1). Classification (NCBI taxonomy): domain Eukaryota; kingdom Metazoa; phylum Chordata; class Aves; order Galliformes; family Phasianidae; genus Tragopan; species Tragopan temminckii. Next base: position 1,987,554 of record JAOWBP010004656.1, read on the forward strand.
CTTCTCTAGAGCCACAGGATGTCACTGTTACTCTCCTTGACAGAGCTGGGATGAAAAATAAGGGGTGAACTACAAAACCCAGTTGCAGGAAAAAAAAAAGTCTGTCATTAATAAAGCTCCTCTCCCTATGAGAGCATTCTCTCCATTGCTGCAGAGGAAATGAGCATGAAACAAACTGAGAAAGTTCGTTTTGAAAGACATCCATGTAGATACACAGACATCATATCAAATGCTGTCAGCTAATTAAAAAAAATAAGTACCTGGCTGTGGCTTTGCAGACGGGTGATACCTAGCTAAATGCTATTTTCAGAGCAGTGTTTCTTTTGGTTAAAGTGTGCTTTGCAACTCCAACTCCCACTCTGCCTTTAACACTACATAAAGAAAGCAGCCACTCACCGAAAGGAGATCTTCACTAGGAGGTGCAGGTAGCTGATCTGGCCCAAAGAGAGTCTGGCACTGCAAAGCTGGTGCCAGCAGCCCCGTCTCCATTCAAGCCTCTGCCCCTGTGAACAAGACAGGTTAGCTCAAGGTCTGACCAACTCTCTCATTACCACAGAGTCATTAGCACAGAGCACACTGCCCCACAGCTGTAACTTTCAGTTTCCTCCACTGAAAAAAAAACAACCCCAAAAACAAACAGCCAAAAGATCAGGAACTTTGTTAAAAATATTTATTTAAAAAAATACAATTGTTTTGCATGTCTGGTTGCACATAACTATTAACATATGATTGACTTGAATAATTTGCTACAATGCTTTTTTAAAGCCAGCTTGCATTATACAAAGCAAATCTCTCTGTCAGTTCTTACATAAAATAGTTTTCTTTAACTATTCCCACCCTATTTAAAAAAAAAAAAAAAAGATTGCAATACATGGATTTTTTTTTTCTTTTTTTGCACAAAAATTGAAGCAATAGAAAAGTCACCTGATTCCTCAGGAAAGACCTTCATTATGTTTGAATAAAAACTGCCAATACGCCGCTCTGTAAAAGCGGCACGAGTCACTTTGAAGTCATTACAGTGCACTTCCTCCAAAACACTTTTTGCATCTCAGAACTTCGCCCTCCAAATCGCAGTCAAACCTGAAATGTGTTCAAAGAACTGCATATGTACAAGGATTAAGTTGATCAGACTTTTTTTTTTTTTTTTCTCCCAACATGGTATCAACACGCTGAAGGTCTTCCTAATATGTTACCTTGGAAGGTTAAATAAAAGCAAATTTAGTAACACTGAACAATTACTGAAAACTTTGGCTATTTATGTACTTGCATTACATACCAGCATTTTATTTTTTAAACACAATGGCATTAAGATACTCTTATTATAAGGTATTATTTTTCTGAAGTAAGAAAGACTGAGAAGCTACTCTCTCCCAACTCTAACCAGAGCACCAAAGCAGTGCGAGGTCATTGCTGTCTCCAAACTCCAGGTCTAGGATAAGTCTGCAAGGTAGGAAGCACGCAGATGTTTGCTATGACGTAACTTTGCCTCTTGGCTTGGCACTAGACACGTGTATCCAATGCAATTCTGTTCTGGAAAGAGTAACTGAAAACATCATCTGCTGACTTCACATCATTTTTACCACTGATGTTTCTACTAAATTACAGGAAAATAAGAGAGGATCCACTGATAGAGTTAGCTGATGTGCTTGTCTCCTCAATCTGCCCCAAGCAGAAGAGTCAGAGCTGCAGGAGCACAAAAAATACTGCAGACATCGCTGTGCTGATCTACACAGAGCCCAGATTAACCTGAAAAAACCACTCGAGGAGTAGCACTAAAGGCATCAGAAAAATCACTTTCCAAAACAGATGTGCACTTGAAAAAGAAACAGAACAACAACTGCCAGCCATCACCACTGCTGATTTGGTTGCTTAAAGTCTCTCCCATTCAGCTGATGCTTTCCTCCCTGGCTCCAGCTGAGCCACAGGCAGAAAGCTGCAAGGAGCAGATCCTCAGCTGCTGCGACGCAGAGCAGTTCTGCTGCAGCCAATGGACCTTTCCTGCTTCACAAGCTCGTGGCACACAAGAGCTGTCTGCCATCAGCATGCTCTGTGTTCTCAGCAGTCCCAAGACAAAGCCCCATGCTGGTTACCTCCCCTGTTCAGTCACTGCAGCCTCAGATTGATTCCAGCTGTCCTCATATGCATGACAGGAGACAACCACTATCTTTACTATGCGAGTCACTTGAGCTTCCCTATTTATTCCATCTCTATTATTAAGAATACACTTCTCAGCTATAAAAACAGAGGGGTTGGGGGAGATAAGCATTAAATGTGCTACTGTACTTATCACAAAACACTGTGACGTACATAAGGCCATCTGGTAACACTGCAACAGAATACAAACAAGATTTTCAAAGGGAGTTTTAGAATACATTTTTTGTTTTTTTTTGTGGTTTTTTTTTTCTTTTTTTTTTTTTAAACTACAATGAATAATCTCAACCCTGTTCATGGAGAATTAACGTTAAAACTAGTACATCATATATATAAAACTCTGTGCAACTGAACAACAGCAGAACAAAAAGTCAACACAATTCTCTAAAGCAGTTCCAAAGCCTGAAGAGTTAAGACATGCTAGCCAAAACAACCCACAACACAGCTCAAGGAGCCCAGAGCACACCCAGGTACTGTACCCCGGCACACAGCACACACCAGGATCCATGCAGAGCCCACCCTCACCACCTTCCTGTGTTCCAGAAAACAAGGAAAGGAAAAAGAAAACAAAAAACAGCTTCCAGTTATTAGCACAGCACTGCTGCATGTACTGCTCGAGGACGTGGGCTCCAAGCAGTGCTTCCCAACCTCCCTGCACTGCTTACAGTTCGATCCGTGTCTCCATTACAAGACCCCTCTTTTCCAAATGCTGACAATTACACCTTCTGCAACACGTGGTCTCAACAGAGAAAGTTTTAGGAAGATGAAAAAAAAGCCCCAATTTTTGTTCAAAGATACATTTAAGACACTTCTTTTTCCAGGAAGATGTGGCATACAACAATGCCAAAGATTCATTTAAAAATAACCTTTGGCAATCCTTAGCCCACACTGTGGCACAACCAATCTGAGTGTTTCCAAGAGAAAAAGAAAAGCCCCCAGAAGCATCCACAGCACGTGCAAAACGTTTTGAAGTGGCAACTGCATCGTGCAGTGTTTGTTCTGAGTGTACAAACCTGGAAGCTGCATTGCATCCCAAACACACGTCCCCTGGCAGTGAATAGGTGTGCACATGTATGTTTGTATGGAGAGAGCTGTTCAGCCTCACTGGAACAATGCATAGAGGAAACAAGCTGTACAAGTTTGATTTTTTAATTTGATGCCTGCAACGACTCTGCAATTAGTCTTCTACAACATTCTTTGGAAGGGGAGGGGAAGTGAAAAAAATCAATTCTAATCAGTTCTACTGTGTTTGGTAGAATAATTTATATGAATCTGACGTCTTGCTGTCTGAAAAGGGAAATATATTAGCATGCACATCCAAGCAGAAGCATGGGGCCCTGCCCAGCTTTCTTATTACGAAGGTCACTTCTGGGGGGGAAAAGGAACAAGCAAAACAAAACAAGGATGGTGACAGTCAGCAAAGCAGCACCCTCCAGAAAGAACCAACTTCCTGCACTGAACATCTTCTCCCTTATGTCTGTTCTTCGTACAAATCAAGAACAGCACTCCTCAGTTCTAGATCTACCAGAGACCCAAAACCAACACTCTCCCTCTTGCTTCAGGCAGCACCAGGACAGTCAGGAATCTGAGCAGAAAGTCCAACAGTGATGCTCGACACAGACTGCAGAAACACGGCAGCACTGCCATTAGTGCAGCTTTGCTGCCCCTAGATTGCATCCTTAGGACTAAAAGCCAGCTACAGAGAAAAGATTCAGTTCTATTTTCAGGAATATTTCTCCACTTGGAACCTGCTTTGCAGAGTCCATATGCTTTGCTCACTCCAAGTGGAACGCAGCGTCCGCAGATGTCAATCCAGGAAAAAGCCTTTGGCAGGAATAGCCCCAAAGAACTGTGTAAAACAACTGTCACCACGTTTTATCTTTTAATCTTCATCTGACAGCCTCTGATTTCAGCAGATCAACTTTAGCACGGCACATATTCACTGCCACTCAACTTGATGGCAGTCGCCAAAGGCTCCACATTAAGCAGATTTGCTAACACTGTTCAGACTAAACAGCAGCCATTGCCAATTACTGCTTAATTAAACTCAAATCAAGCCACAAAAATTCCTGTTTAGACAAGATGTACCACCCCTCATTACAGCACCCCGAATAGCTTTTTAAGGAACACGACTGCAATTTTAATGGATTTTCATCTGATTTTCATTGGATTTTCATTGATCTGCTGAGCATAAATCCTGTGAGGCTCGGGCTGTCTGTCTGCAATAAGATGCTCCAAAACTGGTCAGACAAACTAAACCATCCATACCCAGGCCCAGAAGATAGATAGATCTATTTCCTACGCAGGTGAACTAAGGAACAAAGCAGAACAACATTGTTACAGACACCCAAAACTCACACACTGAGTTTCAAAGCATCTGGCCATTCTGACGACGTTCCTTAACTACTGATGTAGTTTATTTCATAGCTGACAATACCAAGATAGCCTCTTGATACAACACTGAGATGTGTCTTGTAAACAAACACGCATTCAAAATCGAAGAGGTTAAGTGGTAGAGTAAAATATGAGTACATACAAAAAAAAAAAAAGCTATAAAACAGTAACAAAAATTAACTAAAAGATACACTGATAAACCACGGGTGGCCAACAGACTGGCAGTTCTATGGGCTCCGAACCAAGCACAAGGAAAATGCTACAGAAGTGGAGCAGAACTCTGAACCCATGCTTACCTTGGAGCTGCCTGGGTGTGCCAGGCCAGCTCTGCCACCCAGTCCCAAGCTGCTGAAATTCTTGCACCCAAGTTGAAGTCGTCAGGGGGAGGGGATCTGACATCACACAGCGCTTTGTGGTGGAAGATATGCACAAAAACAGCCCTCATTGGATTAAAATGAACACTATTAAAAAAACAAACAAACAACAACCAAGAATCTACCTGCTAGATATCAAAGGCCTGAAAAACTATTGGGAGAAACCATCCCAAACAAACTACTGAACAGCCAAAGCCTTTCCTGTGATAACGCACACTCCTTTCTAGCAAGGATGCACAGATACTGAAGCCTTAGGATGCTCTGATGGAACGCAATGAACTCCCGAATTTGAGGAATTTCATCACTTCCTGACCTACTGCAGAATGCAATGTGCCAAAGGCAGTGCATAGGAACTACATCCAGCCACCACTGCTGAAGACCGATTCCTGAAACAAGGTTCTGGGATTCCACTCCGTTAAGGAAAAAGCTTTCTTCCACCAGCCTCATCACTGGGATCACGTTCTCTGAAAGCAGGAAGATGGAACAGGGAACGTTGTGTAACTGTAGGGTATTATCAGCACAGTTCTGCTTTCCATGGATTGTCTGCTTGCAGCACATGTTGCTAGTGGCATCCTGATGGTTCAGGTTCTCAAAAAAGACAGACATAGCACAGACAGCAGCAGCAGCACAAGCTTTGCAACTCTGCAGTACTATTATACAGCAGCAGTGACATTTAAAAGAGATTTCCAGAAGCAAGACAGATGTTCAGCTTCCATGCTCATCCAGTCTAATTCTACCACCACCTATGAATTAACCAATGCAAATACTATCAAAGCATTCAACAATACCACAGTTACTTCAGCAACATGAATTGCAATGTAACACAACGTTTCTGTAATGCTGCACTATTTTTTAAACCAACATGGTACTATACTCATATTACAAACTGCTAACGTGATAATTAAAGAAGAGCCTATACTAACCCCACCTTCCCTATACTAAAAACAAGTAGCAACGAGCTGCAAACTGCTCCTGAAGTGAGCCAGTAGAGCACCAGCAAGTCACATCACCGAGCTCCGAGGAATGTGATCCAAAAAAGCTGGCAGTTCTATGCTTATTAATAAACGTCTGCTTAACGAGGCAGCATATATACAATATTAAGTATTATCTTAAGTGACCTGAAGTGGGGAAAACATCAGCAAGCCTCTCTCCCCGTGCCCAGTCTTACAGTTTGCTTTCCCAAGTCCCTCCTGAGATTACAACCCCACAGGGGACTCCTGTTTTCCAAGGCAGGTGCCTAAGCAAAAGTAATCATCTTCTCACATCACCTGTCAGGAAGTTGGACACCACCAGGCTGAAATACAGAGAGGCTGCACTTTCATAGCAGCTTTCCCTAAGAAGGTATTCCTGAAGGTGAGCGTGCATCTCACAGCTATGGCAGTGCAATCTGCTGCAGCTACTTGGAGAACAGCATGAAACTAGGCCAAGCAAAAACTGACAAGCTCTATTAGTTAGCATTTGGTTCTCTTGCATATCTATGCTGAAAGTGATACAGTTTACAAAAAAATTAAGTGCATGTGTGCACATACACAACTTTTAAACTAAAACTTGGCTTTTCTCCATAGGGGACAAGGAAAGGGAAGCAATTAAATTGCAAGTCTTTAGTGCTCATTAGTTATTTTTAAACTCTAATCCTAGTCTGCAATGTTGCTCTCAAATCCACACACACATTGGGCATAAAATTGGCCAACCTAAAACAACCATTAAAAGTGCTGCTATTTATATATAGCTATATATATTTTCTAGAGCAAACTCATAAGCTATCATGCAAACCAGAAAATTCCACATGCCTGCTCTTAATTATGATCTGCAGGTTTCTCTCTGCATTAAAAAAAAAAAGTCAATATTGCACATTGTCATTTTAAGAGCCGCCGGCACAGGAACTTTATCCTGTATCTGCTGATGTCTAAATGCAAAGCAGTATCACTCCTCCAATGAAACTCAACAGGAAGACAGTTCATTACGCGAGCTCACTCCCTGCTACCAGCACCTGAAATAGGCACACTCTTTTCTCCCACTTGGCAGAGGACTTTCTGGATGAACAATGCCCAAAAAGCAACTCCATTACACCCACTCATGTCGAGGGTGCTGTATCAGAAACATACAAAGTGGTTTCTTCAATGCTAGAATATAGAGAGAACATCACTGCAGTAAATTAAGTCCTGGGTATTGTCATATGTATGCTTTAAAGTGAATTCAGTCTGCAAAAGTGGCAAAAGGAAAACTGTGGTAAGCCTGAGCTCACCGTTTCTCCATCAAACAGGTGTGCTATGCAAGAAGCACACTGCCAGCTCCTCGTGCTGTTAAGGTACAACCTTCCTCTGCTCATTAAAACTTCACAGCCAGCCACTGGGGATACCAAAGGAAGGAGACGGCCTCCATCTGTTTTCTAGAAGGTATTTTATCAAGATTATCTTATGTCACTCAGCTCAACGTGAGTGGCAAACAGAAGTTGCTGCCTGACAGCAGATGCCCCAAAGTGGAAGGGCACAGACTGAGACATCCCATCTGTGAGGGCAAGTCCCTCTTCTTTCATTCCTCCGTTCTCTTAAAAGGCCTCCTGAGGTTTAAAAATCTAATTAAAAAAAATTTCATCAGTGTTTCAAATGGCTCTGGAAACTCGTCTTGTATTAATTCACACACACGTGGCCACCAAGGAAAGAAAAGCAAGTGCAAATTTACAGTGAGGTGGATACCCCGTGGTACCTCTGTCAGCTAGCGGTACACATTAAGCCTAACTTTCTCAGGGTCTGAGCGCTTCCTCAAATAATAAAGAAAAAGCAATAGATTTAAAGCCAAACTCGAGATAAGAGCTGGGAAAAGCTTCTCCACTTCAAACAGTGGGAAAAAAGCAGTAACAACACTCAGACATCAGCGCTCTCACCCACTGCTTGGGGCTGAAAACGCAGCATCAGGCAGCAACCTCATGTCACAGATAAACCCTCAACACCTCACGTAAAATCCACCATCCTGCTCATCTTCTAGCAGTGAGATTACAGGTCTCTGGCACAAGAAATGTTTGGACTTCAGCATTCAAACTTTCTGAGAACTGAAAAGAACTGATCCCACCATTTGTTTGTCTCCAGGCTTTGCCCCCTCGCTGAAGGAGGGCTCGGAAGCATCCAGGAGCCAACCACTGCAAGGCTGGGCTGTCTGCATGCAGTGTCATTGAGAAATTGTCCACATCTCAGTAACACAATCACGGAGTATGCCTTGAAAATTTCTACCTGCAAAGAGACAAGATGTTTTTACAGCAGATAAAATGCGGGCTGCTTTGCTGCTGCAGAAGTTATCAGGCCCCAAGGCAAAGCTGAGCGCACACACACTCCTTTCCCAAGCATTTCCTGCAATGCCAGCTTCGATCGTGATTAAATTTCTTCTTGCCAAGCACAGGAAGCAGAAGAACAGAGGTTTTCCAAGAGTCACAGAGAAAAGACTTCTCTGATACTATTTACTGCAAACAGTACAGACTCAGTTACTGCAACACCAATTGAAACTCCCTTTAACCATAGTGAAGTCTTCCAACCAAGGAGGGAAGAGACCGGAGCTTCAGCTCCTATTAAGGCATTTGCATAAACGTTACCAATCTGGGTCTTCAAAAAACAGGAATTTTGCAAAAAAGGCATTTTATCTGGGAATGGCAAAAACTATGACTGCTGATAATCTCTGTGGAATTATAAACTGCTCTTTTAAAAAAATCATGGTTAAATATAAGTGTCATCTCTTTTCCTTGCTTGCCAATATGTCCTTTCCATGAGTTCATGTGCTATGTCTTCTGCAGATCAGGAGAAAATGGGCCAGGGGTAGAGGGTCCATCCAGTCCAGACAGTGTGAATGGGCCGTGACTGTTCAGCACTGATGGAAACTAAGAGACAAAACAAAAGTGGTTGAGAAAGGGCGTTTTAATTAAACAGCTCCTCTCTAACTGTGCATAAAGAAGCTCGCCAGGAAACAAACAAACAAACAAAAAACCTTTCAAAGAATCTTCCTGTCTTCCCCCAGCTAATTACTTTTTAAATGCCACCACACCACAGATTGCACAACCCCAGCTATTACAGCCAGTGCTACAGGAGGGACACAGACTGCAGCCTCTGCACTGAGCACTGCTTACATCCTAAACTAGTCGTATCACAAGAAAATGACTTTACACAGGTTGTTGGGAAACTATGTCCTATGTTGTTCTTCAATCAATTATCAGCTGTCTGCAGAGAAAAGGGTACCAGGTAGAAAAAGATCCCCTGAATCAAAGGAAACTTTTTAGTACTTCAGACTTGGAAAGACTGAGCAACCAAAGCATGACATATTTCATGACATACCATGAAATGCCTACTACTTAACTGCCTCACCTTATTAAACAGCAAATATTACTGCCCAAACTTGCCATCAGATTCTTGGGCTAACAGATCCCTACAGGTCTTCTGAAGAAAGCACTGACAAGTATGGCTCAGAGATGGGCTGAACTTGCTGGAACTCACCTGAAAGAGCGTATTAGCACCTTGCAATCTTGCAGGACTGAGAGGAGCAACTGGGCTGAGGGTACTCCAGAAATGAATACTGGAGAGCAAGGGACTTGGGGTCAGCAAGATGGGAGTCTGCAAAACACACAAAGACAGTCAGTCGTGTGAAAGCTGCACTTGGAGTAATGCACTGCATATGTAAATCTGGCCACAGTAATCCAGCTCCTCCAGCTGCAGAGGGCTGGATCCCATTTTAGGAACTCCCATTCTCTCCTTCTGCCTCCTCCCACCTCCTCCTCTTCCCTTCAAACCCCACAACAGCAGCAGCAGCCATCAGTTCTCCCTCCCCTTTCTTAGCAAATGACCCTCTTTCTCCCAGCAGCTGCCAAATACTGCTGTAACCGACAGCAAATTGCCTTCTCCTGCAATTCATACACAGCACCTGCAAGTGACTTTGGAGAACTCAGCTTATGAATTTAAAATGAGCAGACAGCGGGCACACACGTGGTCTGAGTGACATGGGGGATGTAAGCTACAACAAAAGAAATGCACATCCAGCTTCTGAATGCTCTGGATATTCCAGGTTTACAAGCCAAACACTTTGAAGGGTTCCAAAAGTGCAACTGCACTTGGTTTTTCTCCTGTCTTCAGCCATTTCAATTTTCTATCAGCACTTTCCCTGCAGTTTAACTCCAATTTATTACAGGAAGGAGATTAAATGTATACAGAACAATATAACAGCATAGTTGGATTCAGTTCTCTTCCAAATTTTCCATGAGGAACGAAAGCTTTCCTTTCCCACGCACAGAAAACAACCAAATTATGCAGCCATTGTTACCACATTAAGTCACATTATTCTGGTTTTAATGGCTACTAAATCAAGTGAAAGAACACTGCTAAACACACACCTGTTTTTAAAGGAATTTCAGAATCAACCTGAAGGATTTCAGAATGAGCCTGAAGTGCTTTGGAAATAATTCAGTATCACTCTGGAACATTTACAAAGGATCCTTACAGTGCTGGTTCATCTGCCCTCCCTTACTGCCTTACAGTGTAACAGAACCATTACTGTTACTTAAAAAAAAAGGAGGTGGGGGAATTGGGTTACCTGGGAGAAAAGTGCTGGAGTAAGAGAAGCAGTGGGGAGGGAAGGGCTCAGTATTCCCAATGGACTTGGATCACTGCCTGTAATGACGAGAGTAGGAGCCAACTCCAGCCCTTTGGGTTTTTTAGATCTGGAGAGGTGATTGGCAAATTCCTTCTCCAGAACAGATGAATCCTGCTCTTTGGGCTCTGGGGATTGATGCTGAAGGCTCTGAGCCTGCTCCAGCTGCTGAGAAGCCACTGATTCTATGTCCGTGTCAATGTCCAGGTCAGGATTAGAACTGAGGGGCGGCGATGGGGGGGTGGAAGGAACTTGCAGAACGGGAGAAACTGAGGATACAGGTGGAGTTGGGGTAAAGCTGGTGGTCAAGTTTGGCAAAGGTGCTGGAGCTTCGGGGATAGTTAACTTGGGGAGAACAAGAGTCTCCAAGGTCTGCAGAGTTTCTTCTGATCCCATGGGAAGAGAGGATGCAGTTGAGGTGGCAGAAGCAGTGGATGTAGCAGAGACTGTTGAAGTGGTGGCGATCAGGGGGACGGATGAAGGCTTTTTGGAGGGCATGGTGACAAACTTGATGACAGACGGCGTTGGATCCTGAGCAGCTTTCTTCTCTGTCAGTTTCTCAGCTGGATTCTCAATCTTGATGGACCTGAAGAGTTTTACGTTGGAAGAGTTCAGGGAGTTCAGCGTAAAAGAGGAGTACAAGCCTGAGTGGATGTAGTCGTTGCGGCTGGAGGACTTAGCACACGACTGAGACTTCTCCTTCCCGCAGCTTTCCACGTCCTTTGGAGCACTGCTAACCTCTGCAAAGCTGGTCAGTTCGGGCTCTCCTTCTATCCGGCCCACGACAAGTGGATCCATTTTTAAGATCTCCGGATAAGAAACAAACTTGTACACAAACTTCTTACCATTCACTTTTTTAATGATATTCTGTGGGTAAGAAGATAGGTATTTTTAGCCCTTCTTTAGATTCATTTTCCTGCTACAAACTCTGCCTAAAATAGACTGAGGAATTCAATAGTTTGTCATCTTTCAACAGAAAATCTTTTTTTTTTTTTTCTTTTGTTTTAAACACATTGCATTCTTGCATTTCAGTTATCCTGCCAAAGTAGCATTTCCAGAGCTCACAGACACAACAGGTGAGGCTCAACCTGACCTCAACGCACCAACAGCAACCCTAAGACAGCAGAGCAATTCTGTTACAAATATTTAAGATGATCCACTAGGAAACAAAGATACCACCACTGAAGTTAAGGTCACTGCTCTGGGCACTGCAAGAGTAATCTAAGAGAACATACAAAATTAAGGCTTACAAGGTTCGTAGAATTGATGCCTAATACTAAATCAAACCACCCTTATTCTTAATGAGATGATATTAAAAGAAAGCAGCTGAACTGTTCAGCAGAACGTGGGCTTATCAGCTATCTTAATATCACAAACTTTGTCAAACTTGCTTAGTTCCTCACCGAAATGCCACACACAATTTGGGCCGCAGAGGACGCTGATTTACTGTGCAGTTATTATTACTGAGACCTCATGGTGCAAAGTCAGATGAAGGAAATTGTGCTGCCCAGTATTAAACTCCAAGCACCACAGTGCACCCCACAAACTGACAGCTTCTTCAGAAACCATTTTTATTTTTATTTTTTAAATCCCATACACCCACATAACAACAGTTGTGGGATAAATGGCTTACTGGAGGGTTACTGAAATGAAGGTAACAATCCCACACTGTGGTTCTAGTTCAGTTTTTTGACACTACTCGTGTTCTTGCAAGTTCTTTGAAGACATCAGCTTCAGAAGAGAAGCACCTCACTCTGCTGGACTAAACTCAGTCTCCTCAGTAGAGGTGTGTTTCTGAACACAGGAATGAAAACAAAGAACCTCTGAGCTACCATGCTGGAAATCCCTATTTTGATAGCCCCTTCATAGAGATAATTACAGAAAAGGTTTCAATGCGGTTGGAAAGGAGAATATTACTCACAGAAGGATAATAGCAAAGGCATAAATTAAAGAAGAAAACATTTTGCATAAAGCCATCCAGAATCTTACAAAATAACCACTGGGGAGAAAGCAGGTACGAGGATAAACAAAAGGAAAAACCTCTGAACTTAAGTCAGTGCACCTCACTCAACTCTTGGAGCCAGAAGTGACACCTATCCCCTTGAAGAGAATGAAAAAGGAAACAAAGCTTATTAGGCAGAAGCTGGTAAGATGGATAAGGATTTCAGGTGGATTTATGGACTTGGTTACCTTCACATAATAGTATCTGAGAGCACGGCTGAGTTTATCATAGTTCATGCTGGGCTTGTTCTTGCGGATTCCCCACAGTCTGGCCACCTCCTCTGCCTGCTGCAGTTTGAACTCCCCGTCATTGGAGGTCCAACAGATGATATTCTTGTTCTGAGGCTCTTTCAGGAGTTGGAGGAGGAACTGCCACAGGGTGATAGCACTGTCCATAGCAGTAAGCTGAAACGCAGAGAAAAGGCAACAGATTAGGAACGGTGCATCTTCTGCGTCTCCCTAGAAGGAGGGTGAGGGCACAGAGATGTTATTTCCAAAGGCAGCAAGAGTAAAAATTATTAGTCACCAGTCGTGAAAGATGTTCCCTGCAGAACAGGGAGGCTGAGAGCCAACTGCTATCGTCTCCTCCCACATGTCAGTCCTTTTCACATGGGTTATATTTAGCCTCATTTAACTAAATCAGGTCATTTTGGGTAAGTTGCAATGAGTCATTACCCAAAAAAAAAAAAAAAAAACAGAAAAAAAACCCAAAAAGAAAACCACCCCAATTCTTAGTTGTTCCACGTTCACCCATTCTGAGCTGTACTGAGGAACAGCTCAGGTGCACCCAGGTAAAAATCAAACCACCCCCTCACCTCCTTCCTTCCCACCCACTCACCTGCAGCCTCCTCCTTCAGCTGCCTGAAGATGTCACTGTGAAGAACAACCCAACCTTCCTTCAGTTCACATTTCTTACGTCCCTCACAACCGACCAACCCCCAGCCTGCTCTCTCATCTTTCTCATACAATTTTCATCCCTTTCGTAAGAAATTAAGCAAAGAAAAAAAAAAAAACAAGCAAATACAATTTCAAGCATTGACTTGGCTTTTCAAGTTTTCAAGGCTGAGGTCTTTTAGGACCAGTGTCACTTCAGCACAGTTTTCCTGCCCTGCAGGAGGGATGCACAGTCACCAGTACAGATGTGGAGGTCATTCCCTGACTACATCTGCCTATATGAGGTGATACTTCCACCAAAATTTAAGTGTAACACCAACAATCCTGTCCGTACAAAGGGATTATAAACCAGGCTGTGAATTAAAACTGCTAGAATCATATTAATGCAGCATCCCATATGGATTCTCTTATCCCAGAACACGTGGCTTGTCTCCATACAGCTTCAACTTCTTCCAAAGTAACAAAAACAAACGCGGCTGTTCTGCAGTAAGAGCCTTCCCAAAGAACTATGCTGGATGTGTGCCCTGCTAGATTTCCCCCTGCCCCAACCCTCCATAAAGGCCAATCTAAATGGCACAGGGGCTCCTATTAGGGTGAGTGCAGCTCTAGATACCAAGTGCTGTTGACAGCAGGAGGCTCTGAAGGCTCACAGCCCCAGCAAGGACTCGTGGTCGTGTTGCTGAGGTCCACGCACACACAGGGCTAAGTTTGAGATCCAGGCAGGACTGCCAGTTTGTCCTCATTACCAAAGCCTTTATTCCAATCTCGTTACTGCCCAGCACTTAGCCAGCCCTAAATAAGGAAGAGAACAGTCTACATGTCAGAGCCTCAGAATCCAGTCAGCCCTGAAAAAGGATTACTGCTGACAGTTCACACAGGACCAAGCACTCCTATTTTAAATCAGGTGCCCCGGGGCAGGTATTCTTTTTGGGCAGAGCCCATTGCATTTAACCTATTTTCACAAATACCTGCCTGATGGCACACTGACATGATGTTACATTGATCAACTCGGTTAAATTGCTGCAATTACAGGGAACAATCTCAAAAGGAAGGACACCCACACCACCTAGTTATGCTGGCCTAAGGTGCTTTCCTCGTTAATTACTGATGAGTA
>JAOWBP010004656.1:2005368-2015717 GCA_028571105.1 Tragopan temminckii
ATGCACACTCTCAGTGGGAACACTCCATGTATGTGTTTGAGCAAGGAGTGATGAACATGAGATGGAAGACAAGGGGAAAGCCAGCAAGCACTCCTACAAACCCAACACGTGTTGCTGTTGAATAAATCAGAATTGTGTGGATGAAGGCAACAAATCCATGCAACGGGACCAATGTTTGCCCATGCACACCTGGGTGTCAGCATTACCCTGAGGCTGTTGGACACTGCAGGACTGGAGGCAGCTGTCAGCCTGCCCCGTCATTCCTTGCAGAGATCTGGCATCCTGACAGTTAATTAACTAGTTAATTAATTAGTTCTCTCTCCCGCAGGGCCCTGAGCTGGTCGCAGCACAGAGTCACTGTAATGCAGGCAGACAGGAGCTGCGAGATTCAGGATCTCTCCATCACAACGCTTCACCCAAGGGGAGAAGTCCACCAGCTGCGTGTGGCCCTCTGACAAACACGGGGAGACACCATCTCAGAAAGCAGGCACTCAGAACAGACAGCTGCTGCGAAAAGAGCCCGCAGTGAGGCTGGAGATCAGCTGCAGTTAGCAGGATTGTGAGATAAAGTGATGCTTTGCTGCATCCCCTTGCACTCAGAGCGTGCGTTGCAATGGGAGATCCCACCTGCTGGCCCCAGCAGCCCGATGTGGTGATGCAGAGGAGTGGCTGAAGGGTTTTGTAGCCCATGGGCAGAGCCTGAGCAAGCACAGGGACTTTGGACTGTGGGTTTTGCTCTCTCTAGGCTTCAAAGGAAGCAGGGGTTAATCATTGACAGAGCGCTCAGCAGGGCTGCAAGGAGCAGGTCTGAAAGGGGCACGGGGGGGGGAAAAAGCATTGGGATCATTCTGATTTGTTTCAGCAGAAATATGACATTTTGGTAAATTAATTCCTACTGACAAAAGGGTTCAATTAAATCGTAGAGAACATTCCTCTCCTTTGGGGGGCTAAATGTATTAAATGTAAAGTATTTTGTACTTTAGTAAGAAGACTGGTTTCAAAAGGCAGTATTGTCAGAAGATGCTTTGGTTCAAAGGTTGCCACGTGGAAATACTCCCACCAGAGCATCTCCTTCCTTCTGCTTTACTGATCCCCTAAGCTAAATTTATGGGCAAACACACGAATCTCTATCATTGTGCTTTTATCCTGTTCTCTTTCTATCTGGAAGTTCTAGTCCAGGCTCCACCACTCAGTGCTTTTGTGATGCTCTGCTTGTGTCCATCTGCAGCCATTCACACCCAACCCAGCAAACACTTCCACGGCTGCTCCAGCTTCTCCAGCAGCGTTTGCACAGAGCACAGCCCAGCAGAGCCAGGAGGGGCAATGGGTGAATTCTGAGCTGCTCAGATAACCATGGCAGCAGAGAAAAGCCATCCCCAGGCAGAACAAGGCCAACAGTGAAGGAAAAAGAGCTTCTCACCCATCAGAACACCTCTCATCCTCTGCAGCTTCCTCTCTTCCTGCCCATCCTGGGGGTGTCTCTGAGAACACAGAGCTCTTCTACAGCAAACCTGATTACAACTGACCTCCGTGCTGCAGCACTTCAGCTGTTCCCCATTTAGCACCAATTCTGCTGTCATTACCCTGCCTGAGCTGTTTCCTCCAGGCACAGATCCTTGCTGACAGCTCTCTGGAGGAGAAAGTTGCAGTGCATTAAGCTGGAGACGTGGAGGAGAGCTTGTGATGTGTCCCCAGGATGGGTCAGCAGCAGAGCTGGGGCAGTGGGTGACAATGGGATGGGGTATCAGTAATGCCATAGGATTCACGGGAATGGGGCAAAAGCAGGCGTTACAAGGCCTCAAACCCTACCAAATACATTTAAAAGAAAAACATTATGGGGAAAAATTACCCTATTTGGAGGTGCCCAAAGCAACCCAGGGTGATCATGAGCAGTTCCAATGCAGCCCTCCATAGCTCCTTTAGGACACAGCGTGCAAGGACAGAGAGGCACTGCAACCTTATTTCCTTACCTTGCACCTGATCCACTGCTGTTAGCCAAGAAAACAAGCTGAGTTATCAAGTGTTATAGCTACCCCACAACTAGCTGAGTTATCATACGTGTGACAGGTACCCCAACCATCACCTCAGTGTCTGGGAACCCAGGAAACTGGGAGCAGGGATGTGAGGTGGGATGGGACACAGCTCACCACCTCTGCGCCACTCCATGTTTGTTTTGGTGAGGTGCTCAATAAAATGAACAAGCACAATACATGCTAGGCTGGCTCCCCAGGGAAGGAGGATGAGTTCCTACTCAGTTCTGGCAGGATCCCACGCTGCCTCACTCCTTTCCAGGGAGCTGGAGGAGACTTGGCACAAACAACTCTTCTGGGGGTGGAGGAAGCTCTGTGTCTCCCCAGTTTGAATTAAGGAATGTACTGTTAATTGAAATCCAACTCTAATGAGACTTGCAGCTGGGCACAGACTTCATTTCGGGACTGGTCACAGTATCAGGGCTGCTACCACTGCCTGAGGCTGTGGCTGTCACTTCCAACAAACCCAGCAAGTAACAGACTGAGAGGTTCTTCTCCAAGCACAGCTTAATTTGCAGCACCTCACGTGGCCAGGATCTTGCTCTAATTCTTCCTCACACTGCACTTTATAATTTTTAAGAGAAGGAAGTAGGAACACTTGTACACCAAAACAAAGACCCAATATAACAGCATTGGGCACTGTCACCATTCCTCCTTTTCAGTAACATTTCCAGATTTGAAGGGACAAAGCTATTTTCCCAGGGTGGTTAACCCCTTCCTTGAACCTTTATGGCTTGTATTACGCTAGAGCCATCACCTGCCTTGCCAGCTTGGTGTTTCCCCAGATGTAATACAACCAGAGCATAGAGGAGCTTTACTTTCTCAGAGATAACAGTCAACAGTAGGTGGGCAACCTCTCGAGGGTGTCTTTTGCATCACCTCTGGTAGCTGGCCTTCTTTTAAATGGTTTAGTGGAGAAATATTGGTGGTAGGTTGACTGGATGACCACCAACCTTGGTGATTCTGTGATTCTAAAATGGGGTGACCCCACCTAGAGCAGCCCAGTTAACACCAAGCCACACACAGCTCCCAGCTCTGAGCCAACCAGGCTTCAGAGGAGGAACAGCAGAGCAGGTCACCCTGCCAGCAGACAGGAACCACTGCATGCAGCAAACACCAGGTACACACAAATCACTGACCTCTAATGCTCCTCCCAGCCCTTTAATTGACCACCAGAAGAGCTCATTGCACATCGCAGGGAGGGGAAAAAAAAAAAAAAAAAAGCATTCTTCAGTTCTGCACTCACTGCTGCCTCTCTTTCTTCCCAGGCTGAAGCTCAGCAGCAGACCGTTACCACCACAGCCAGAGCGAGGTGCATGAAGACCATGAATGCAACAAGGATGAGTATCACAAGCACAACAATATCAGACAATTCACATCCCTCCGCCGCTTCCCATGCTACTTCTGCTCTGTTCTTCTTTTCCTGAGCTGCTCCTTTTGCAGACTCTGCCTTTATTGGTAGCAATGGCTCCTCTTCCACTTCCACTAGTCTCATTTTCTTCTGCACCGGTGACCACTTGCTCTTTATCTTTGGCCTTTTCCTGCTGGTCCTGAAGGACAGACAAACAGACACACACGGTTTCAAGAACCTGAGCTCTCATCACTGACCCTACAGAACCAAGGTGTTACCTTTTGGACACATCACAAAGGCTATAACAGAAACCATTAAGGGACGAAAGGCACCTTCAAGCTGTTATTCTATGGGTAACCAGGAGTGAGCTTCTCCAAAATGTAAAAACAAAGCAGAGGTTGGTTGACAGCAAGAGGGAAAAGAGGTTAAATGCACATTACCTGATTCCTTTGGGAGACAGAGAAACAGCAAAGCATGTTTCATCCTGGTCATCTTCATCCTGCCCATCACTAGATGTTCCACTAGACTAAAGGGAAAGAAGGTTACACTTAGGGATTTAGTGAACTCAATGCACTGGGCTTTATTTCTAGCAAGCAAGGCCACCATACAAGCTGCAGATTGCCACAAAGGAGGCCACCTGAATTTCAAGGGTGGGAATGCTCCATCTTTTGAGGTCCTGGGGTTATCAGGACAACACTAACAAATAAGTAACTGTGTCAGTGACCACAGGAGTCTAACAGCAACAGTGCCCAGACCCAAGAAACACCATGGAACCTCCTGAAGAGTGAATGGAAGGACTTAAATCCACCAAAGAGATGAGGTTAAAAGCAAAGCTGGTTGCCTGCAGTCTGACACAGAGCCTCTGGAACGTTAACTGGCATTCAGTAAGCCACTGTACTCCTGTCCTGCTGCAAGAAGAAACACTGCTTGTATTGCACAAGGCAATGAGTAATGCACAAGAACAGTGCTTTGCCTCCGGACGCAGCATCTAATCACAGCACTCAAACTCATCTGTAGGCAAAGAGAACAGTGCTGTAATCACCATTCCTGTGACACCAACGTTCCAAGGCCTCTCTGTAGCTGCAATCCCCTCATCCTGGCTGCCACCGAGACACAAACCCTGTGCCAAAGGCTGATGATGGCTAAATCTGTGCAGGATGAGGCCATTATCTTTAACATGATGCAACAGGGTCCATTTCCAGGGCTGAAGCCTAAACAGATACTGTTCCTAGTCAATTACTTACATTTAACATTGCACATGCAAGCGCTTGTGCATAAAGATCTTCTCACTCAAGAGGCTGAATTCTACACATGAAGAGCAATTTATTCTGCAAATACATCAGAAAGTTCTCCCAGAGGGTTCTCTTCAAAGGGAGCGTCATCTTCTTTGAGATAGCATCTTCTGGGCTGCACACAATGCTGGGAAGGAAGCGAGATGCCTTGAGGGGAACGTCTGGTTCCCCTGCCAGCATTCCTGTGTGCAAGTTCACTCGCTCAGAGCTGACTCAAGGTCTTAACTCTGCACTGTGAGCCTCACAGGAGATGAACTCTGATAAGATGCAAGACTTAGAGACCAAGGGAAGCACTTTTGGAATGCTGTAATAGTAAATGAAATGAGATCTGATGACTCAACGTCATTTCGGATCAGCCCGAGGGTGGAAGGGTTTTGTGGCAGAGGGAACGCAGCGAGCAGCTGCTGTAAGGTGACAGTGCCACAGTGCCCCAGCACAGCCCTGGGACCACCGTGGGGACTGCCACCAGCTGACCCACACTGCCCTTGCAGCAGCACATCAACAGCTGGATGGATGATTTTGGAGTTCTTCTCCAACCTCAGCGGTTCGATGAACGCATCCTCCAGCAATATTTGCTCTAGCTGTCCATATTTCAACACAGACTCGTTAACGCAGGCTATAGGTCTGTCATTATGGCTTCTCGTGGCGAGTTCCCACAAAGTCCTGAGTGCCACACAACACAGACCACGCTCCTGTTAATCACACTGATTTAATGAGGAACTTCTTACAGCTTTTCCACCTGCGACAAGTCTACGCATACAGTTACAATGCAAAGCTGATTTACATGTATGTAATTACGAGTCTGAATTAATCTGCATTCCATAAGCAATCATCAAAATAGCTTCTACTTTATCACTAATTAGCTGTCTGATATAGACTCTGTTCTTAACCCAATGGACTGATGGCTCTGAGAGCATCCCAGCAGAGCACAAGCCCAACTGAATGTTCTGCAGCCAGAAATGGACACGGCTCCCTTCAGTAATCACTGTCAGAATGTCAGAATCAGAAGGCAGCAAATAGATGGAAATCCAGGTTAAGTTCCCTTCTATGATTTGGGGATGCATGAAGCAGAGAGGCATCATTACTTTTCTCTGCCATTATCTTAGCAAGCCCACAAGCCAGCCCACGTACAGAAGCTCCATAGGGCTTTCAGCCATTCCCAGGTGTGAAGCAGCAAGGCAGACTGAGGACATGCCAATTACTTTCACCACGGTATCACAGGTGGGTATATTTTCCAACAGCAGGGCCAGCCCTGAGCCAACCATTGCAGCCCAAGAGCCCCTCAGGCACTCAGAGCAGATCTCCATCCAGGACACATGGAGAAAAGCACATCCTCTGTCACAGAGGGGTTCTGGACATCATGCATTAAACAGCAAAATGTCCACTTGCTATAAGATGCAAGCAGCAGCCACTAATTGGCACTGATTGTCATTAATGTGGAATCTCTTGTAAGAAAAGTTATTGTTTAACATAGAGAACGTAATGAATGCATCAGTGGCTAGTTCCAGTTTTGAACGCAGTGCTAAATCTAAGTGATGTCAGTACTGCAGGAGAGAGCTTGGTTTATTCTCACACCCAGGCTGGTGAGCAGACAGCACAAAACCAGGCTCAGGCTCTAGAAGGATGCTATAATTAACTGATTGGAGGTAATTGCTGCAGTTGTCATGAGCTAATACAAAGAACATCAGTTGCTATCAACTTGCAATTTCCTCCATTGAGCTGCACACACACACACAAAACATTCATGTGTTGGGAGATTCCTTACCTCACTGCTGGCAGCAACGCAGCCTGCTGTCACTTTGAAGTCCTTTGTTTCAAAGGTTACTTCAGTACTTCTGTCTGAGTGAGGAGAAAGGAAGAAGGGCTTCAAATGCAAGCAAATGAGCCTGAACTATCTGTAGTAAGGTTGCATAACGTGATGCTTTTGATAGCCACAGTTCAGGGGAACTTTACAAATGGCACTGTTTAATTATCCGTGCAGCACTCTTCGATTGTAGATGGGGTTTGCACGCACGTGCCACCAGAATTCAAGCAGGCACCCACGTAATGCAGACCCAGAAACCAGAAGTGGAGCCATTCATCTGCTGGGGATCACCCAAGCAAAGCAGCAAACACCACTCAGCCCACCCTGAGCTCAGCACAGCACAACCAGAACGCAATCTTTCCCTTATTTTCAACGCCCATACAAAGAGGCTGTGTTTGAGGCTCTGCTTTTGTTATGACAGCTGCTGAGCCATCCGAATAGCTCAGTGCACAGCTGTTGGATTCGTGGTGGGGTTGGCTTTTTTTTTTTTTTTTTTTGGCAAAACATGTCTAAACCACTCAGGATTTGGGAACTTTTCTTTAAAGTGCAACAGAAATGGCCCCGCCATGCTAATTGCTCCAACAAAGCTGGATATTCATTACAGTCTGCAGCATACATGGGAAGTTTGCTTTCGTCTTTGAAGAGAACTTCAAAGGGCACTGCAATAAAGGAGAGGTGGGGACAGAGCAGGGTTTAATCCTAAGGAACTTCTAAAAAGGTTTTTAGAGATTAAAACATGGAATGTTCCACCTCAGTAAAGAGAGAACGACGTCGTCTCAGGTTACCCCAAACACCTTCATTTTGGATAGGAGTTCCCAGGCAGGTCAGAAATGCATGAATTCCAGCAGGCAGCCTGCTGGCCATCACCAGAACTGCTGATAAGAACTACGCCCAGAGCACAGCTTGGTCTGAATGAGACACATGCAACAGAGCAGCATGCAGACCTGTGATAGCACTGCAAAGAGAGGCTGCTCCCAGGGGGGTGTATCTCATGTAATGCATAGGGAGCTGCTTTGTCAGCCAGCACAGAGCAAATACAGGAGTGGAAAGACACTTCTGTTCTTTTCAGGGTTTGAAAAGAAGTGTGAATGCCACTTCTTGTCCAATC
The DNA here is from genome assembly GCA_028571105.1 of Tragopan temminckii. Classification (NCBI taxonomy): domain Eukaryota; kingdom Metazoa; phylum Chordata; class Aves; order Galliformes; family Phasianidae; genus Tragopan; species Tragopan temminckii. Next base: position 2,012,954 of record JAOWBP010004656.1, read on the forward strand.
AACCCTCTTCGTAAGGACGTGGGTTTGTTTTCTCCCCCCTCACTGAAGCACACACCTTATTGCCACTCAATCACTCTCCCCTCCTAAACTGGAAAATAAATTAATCCCAGCTGCTGTTCTGTATCTTTGGATCCTCAGGAACACCTTGCAGTTGGCCCCTGGATGAGGATATGTCCCTCAGAATGCAGTATGGTGCTGGAATTCTGCAGCCTTCCATTTCTGCCTGCCAGATAGAAGCAGCAGCACACCTCCTTCCTCCCCATCCTGAGCTCATTGCCACCAAAATGCCCTTGGGGAAGCCCAGCCTCTCCCCCCTCACCCCAAACCTTGACTCTTTAGGTCTCATTCTGTATGACCTCAACCACAGGGCATGCAATGCACGCACAGCACTGTCCTGGTGTGGCTGCACATCACCACCACTCACTTCGCACGTGGAGCTCCTCTGGGTCAGCTTCAGTGTCCTTCTGTGGTCCTATCAGCGCATTGGATTTGTTCTTGGACATCTCTCCCATCTGCAGAGCTTTTGGGAAAAATAAGCAGAGCGCAGATGGTTGCCACTGCTCGAAAGACATCTGCCAGCAGTTCCCCTCTCACATCACATCACATCCAGTCCAGAAGTGCTTAGGACAACTTTGGAATCGCTGCCACTGCTGGGATGGTTTCTAACAGCCTCAGATCCCACCCAAAGATTTCAGCACTTTCTTATATAGCATCCTCGTGAAGATTTAGTAGCACGTTATCAATTAAACTGGTTAAACTCATTACCTATGAGTAATTAGCAATTACAGATAAACTGAATAAAGCAACACGCACAGTTTTCCAGAGGACCTTCGTGTTCCTGCACCACCATTTTACCACTGGACCAGTGGCACAGCTCACCCAGCCTCTTCCCCACCCACGGAGGAGCACAGAGCATCCCTTCCAGCTCAGTTTGCTTGAAGACTTCGGGGATGGGCTGTCCTCCCCCACCATTCCCATTATTCTATATCCATTTGCTCATTCAGAATGTTTCTGCAGCAGGATTTCATTTGCTCTCCATACAGCTCCCTGTGGCAGCCCTCATTTAGTCGATGCCTTCAGTGCTGAGGCTGTTGCATTCAGATATGTCAGTCTAAAAGCAGCACACTGAGACAGATTAAATACAGCCAAGCAATTCTACCAGAACTAAGTTAGATGCCTCTGTTTATTTGACATAGCATGAAGGGGGAAAGCACGTACAATCCACAAATCAAAGATCAGCTTTGTTGGAGCTCTATGAATAAAATAGGATATTTCCAGGCATCCTCCTGCAGCACATTTCCATATATATTGCACAGAGTAAACGAATCACTTCTGGCACTGAAATATCGTGCATGACTGCATGCAACAGCTGCTCCTTCGTGCATCGGTCGCCTGTGATCAGATTTTTATTACAAGATGCAGCATCCCCACGGGGGTGGAAATAAACCCCAGTGAGCACAGACTGCTTGGCTTAAGAGCAGTGCCTGAAGACACACCTCATTTGCTTCCCCTTACAAGGCTCTGCATCTCTCTTTTATGCCTTTCCAGTCTGAGCAATGCTCTCTGTACACGAGTACAGCAATCAGGACACGATAAATCACAACTTCAATGGCATTCACTATTTCCAGGTAACCTATCCCAAGGGACCCAAAAATCCCAGCCAGAGGCATACACTGACACACACCTCCAGCAAAAACACCGTGACGAAGGAGAGGGGAGGTCAGGAAGATGAGTTTCACCCAAATTGGGGTGGCAGCACTCCAGAGGACATCCTTTACCTGTTCACATGGCCAGCAGAAAGCTGCTCTGCGTGTGCTGTTCATGGAGTGCACCCTTCCCCACTGTGACATCGCCGCTCCCCATGGCAACCAACGGAGAAGTGAATGGGAAAGAAACCTTTCCAAGGGGAAACACTTCAACAGAAGTCGAAACCATCCGAAGCATCACAGGAGGTCAACACTGAGAGGTTGCACTGGAGGAGTGGTGTGAGCGAATGTATGGGGGGAGCTCGTGCAGAGGGGGTGTTGGTGCTGTGACCCCTGGGCTGAAGCTTTCAGGAGGAAGCCACAGCAGTGATGGATAACTGTTCACTTTAATGAGTGGATAGGCAGAAAAGAGGGCACAGAAAGTCATCCTGAAGGGCAGATGTTCCCTCAGAGACAAGGGAAGCAGTGCAGCTCAATAGCAGCACTCTGACTCTACAACAGACCAAGAAAAAAAAAAAAACCCAAACCCTAAACTACTGCACTAACTATACATTAAAACACAAAGAAAAGCCTTTCGGTGACGCTTTCTGTGAGCAAACACGTTCCTAACCTCAAAGCAGGATCCATCCTGCAGCCACCCCATACGAGTTCCAGGGAGCGCATTGCTCTGGTAACACTTCCAAAAAGCAATTATCTCCCCGCTCTGCCCCTTTGTCTTAATTAAAATCCCAACAGTAAAAGGAAAAAAGTCCACTCCGAAGCTTTAACCACACCACGACTCAGACTTTGTTCCCTCTGTTAGACCTGAACAAAGAAAACATTCTCCTGAAGAATGAAAAAGTGAACCCACAAGGGGAACACGGTGACCCCGACGTGATTCGAACACGCAGCCTTCTGATCTGGAGTCAGACGCGCTACCGTTGCGCCACGAGGTCCCGGAAAACCGACGCTCCGCCTGCCCCCAAGAGCCTACGCTCCACCCCGCGCATGCGCATAACTGTAAACTTTTAACCGCCTTTCCGCAGCTCTCCCGCTACCGGAAGGCCCCCAAAGGCCTC
>JAOWBP010004656.1:2020905-2031108 GCA_028571105.1 Tragopan temminckii
CTATTAATCCATGCGGGACATGGTCTGACCCTGGATTTTGGAAACCCCTTTAGGGTTTGCCTGCAGAGCAGTGCTGGGGTGAGGGCAGGGCGGTGGGGGATCCTCCTCCGTCTGCTGCTGTTGGGGTGCAGCGGGCTCAGTGCATGTGGCAGGATGGCTGCAGCACTCCAATAACGTCTGCAATGCTGGCTGGTGCCTCCCATGCTTCAGCTCCCTGCTGGCCAGGCAGATGTCTGCAGAGAGAAAATGAGCAGAGCTGCAGGCTGAGTGCATTAGGGCAGATGGAGCTCTCAGCCCCATGCTGAGCCCCCCAACACTCCCTGCCCCACACACCTCTGCAGCACAGGGATCCCTATAGAGGTGACAGGAGAGGGGACAGCCAATGTCTCCCAGCAGCTCCGGTGTCCCACTCCCGTCCCAGCTGCTCACACCGCCGTCTCCTGCTCTGCACTGGGTTCCTCCTTCTTCCTCTTCATCTTGCAGAAGCCATGCAGCCCGCAGAAGCAAGCGAAAGTGAACTGGGGCATCACCTGGAGCATCCGAGGGGACCTGGAGGGGGACAGGGAGAGGGAGAGAAATCAGGGCAGCTCCGACAGCACGAGCAGACAGGTCCCTAAAATCCCCAAAGTGGAAAACCTCCCACTGACACATCTCCCTGCCCCACAGCCAGTGAAAAATGATGGGATGAAAGCCAACCTCAGCCCCTATACAGGCAGTCGGGACAGATGTGGGGACAGCTTGCAGTGCCTGGTGCCGGTTTGTAGCCCCCCATGGACAAGGAGCCTGGGACCCCCCTGGCAGCACAGCACCACAGGCACAGCACAATGGGGCACAGCTGAGAGCGTTGTCCCCTCACTCAGTGTCCATTTGCAGCAAAGAAAATGATGCCCCAAAGCACAGCCCTAATGATGGGCCAACAGCTGCAAAACGCGGTTATGCAAATGAAAGGCTGCTTTGCTTAAAAAAAAAAATAACACAAACTTGCAGAAATGCTGTCTGCAGCAAAACCTTTCTCTTCTCCCCGCTTTCATCCGTAGCACTTGCACAGCTTGCAGGTGATCAGCCCTATGCCTGCCCACCCCACATCACCCTCCAGCCCCACACAGAGAAGGTAACACGCAGGGCCTCGGTTTATCCCATCTGTGAAAAGGGCACAAAGTTCTCAAAGAGCCATCTCAGTGTATGAAATATTTTTGCATCCAGACCCACAGCTCCAACAAGGAGCAAAATCTGCTTCTTTCACTGCCCCCTCCCCAGCTGTTGCCAACCATCCGGGTACCTGCCGAGCAGCCCCATGAAATACTGCTACCTCTGGAGCTCACAAATAACGACAACAGGCTCTTTAACGAGTCTCTCTCTGGCTCTGAATGCCTCTCAGCATAGCGGTGGGTCTCTGCGCCTCTCTTTGTGCTGCTGTTTTTTGTTAGGAGCCCAAGAATGGGATCCGGGAGGGAAGGGCTGGAGCTGAGGGCCATGGGGATGGTGGAACCCCTGGGTTGGGGCACTCGGTCCGGATCCCTATGCACCATCAGATCCTTGCATGGCTCATGCCACACTCCCCACCACGACGACGCCACGTCCAACAATCTGTTATTCATCAGGTGAATGGGGCTGTGCAGGATGTGCTGAGCACTGCTTGGTCCCCTCGTGCCCACTCTCACTGCCCCGTGTCACTGCATGCCAGTGCCACCCATGTCCCTGTGCCACCCACATCCCTGTGCCACCCGCACCCCTGTGCCACCCACGTCCCCACACTGCAAACACAAAGCATCTGGGGGGTCGGGCTGCCAGGACCCCCACACCCAGAAGGGACCCATTGACAGATCCGGAGGAGTTTGTAACACTCAGGCTTTTCAGGCTGACCCTCTGCCTCCCATTCAGGCAGCAGACAATGATGAATGAGCCCCAGAGAATAGAGGCAGCCCAGCTGAGGCTGGCGCTCCTGTTCTTCTTGAAAAGGTGGAAAAAGGATCCTGAAGGAGCAAGGAATAATTAAAAAAATAAATGAACCAGCTTGGGCAGCGATGACAGAAACCCTGCTTGATTTGCAAGGGCCGGGCATGCTTCACAGCCCCACGCTGCCCTTTCTATTCAAGGGAGAAGATCCTTTGGATAAAACTCCGCTGCAGCAGAGAAAATGCGAGGAGCATTAAAAATGTAAAGCTCGAGAATTCTCTTTAGTCAACTGCATAACCCCAGGCCGTGTTTGTCACTGTCACGGTGATGAATTGGGAGCTGTCTGGAATCAGCATGCTCACTTTAATAATGTCACTTTCCTCGAGCCCTAAAAAATGTCTTTGCGAAGCAGCTGGACAGAGCCTGTCCCTTAGCAATGCAATTACCGGGCTGGGCTTTGCTTTGCATCCATGCAATGCTCACAGTGCTCCGAAATCTCTGCTCCTCCTCCTCCTCCCCATGCAGGGGTTGTGATGAGGGTGCACAGCCTGCACAAAGGGAGACAGAGCATCAGCATCTCACCCCAACGCTGCTTTCCTACCCCACCCCAGCTTTGCTTTGCTTTGCATTGCTTTGCTTTGGTTTGCTTTGCTGCTTTTATTTTTGGGAGAAATGCAATCGAATGAACTTTCGGTTGGAAAGAAAACCACGTTAAGTTTTGCATTTTAAACTCTGGGTTTCAAAGCCGCCAGCGTGTCGGGGTTTTTGTTTTGTTTTGTTTTCCCTGGGAAATGGGATCATTTGCAATGGAAATGGGTCTCTTTTATTTTATTTAGTTTTGGGTTTTTTTTTTTCTTGTTGTTGTTGTTTTGGAGGAACTGAACGGAATTAAATCGTTTGCAATGAGAAGTAAAGAAGCTCCCAGCAATCTGATTCTGGTTTGCCTTTCGCTGCAGCTGGGCAGTGCACCTCTGCAGCTGGGAGAGCTGGGTGTGATGGATGCTATAGGGAACACAGGGACTCTGGAGAGCTTTGTGGGTCACAACCCCAGAGCTGCTCTGAGCATCACAGCACCACACAGTGCCCCCTAAGCACAGCACCCCACTGCTCCCACGCAGCACCCATCACATGAAACCCTTCCCCTTCTCCTCGCAGCCACAGCATCCACCCAAATTGGTCCTTATTTCCAAGCCATCATTTCCTAGCATTGCTTTCCCCCCCCCCCCTTTCACAAAGCACGGGCATCACGCTGCTCACAGCCCAGCCTAAGACAAAGCCAACTTCAAAGCAGCCTCTCTAATGAGCGGCAGCGCATTGGAAACCCGAGACCAGGGGATGAAACCGGCCAGAAAAGAAGCTCTGTCCCTTTAAGGAGAGATAATGAACGGCCAGGCTGTTGCTTGGCATGTTTGCAGAGAAGCGCTAATTAAAACATCGCTTCTGTAAAGTATGCTGATCCCATTGATTCTTCCCCCCACACAGTTAATTTGCTGCTAGGAAGGCAAAGTCGCAAGGGCCCTCATTATAAAAATTTCACTGGCTGCAGCTAATGGTTGTAATTAATAGGTGCAATAAATTCCAAATGGGCAGCCGGGGTGTTCATTAGCTGCGGGCTGACTCAGCACCGGTGGCCTCACAGTTACTAAATAATCCATTTCCAGCAGCCGGGAGGAGGAAAGTGCCCCATGGCACATCCAGAATTCCCCACCCGGAGCAGATAAATAATTCCCAGCAAGGTGAGGATCCACTTCTTTTTGTCTCGTTTGGGAAGTGCCCGTGAGAAACCCCCCCTTCCCCCAGTGTCTCTGCCAGCAAAGCAGGGTAGGGTTTCCCAAAAGTGCAATGATGCTACCTGCAGACAGACACGGGTCAAACCGTGGTGCAGCAACTCACAGAGCCATGCATGCCCACGCAAAAAGCAGCACTCACTGATGTGCTGCAGCTCTGCTGCCAGAGCTATGGGTTGTGGCATGCTCAGAGGTGTGCTGGCATTGCACACCCAGGCTCCTCAACCCCCTGCTCCATGCTGAGCATCATCCTCTGTGGGACGTCCACGAGCTTGGATGCATCACAGCTCTGATTACAAAACAATGGCTTTTCGGTTTGTTATCATCTGGCTGTAATTAAAGCATTCATTGTTGGCACTCCTCCTTTTGGTTATCTCTCAGGATTGGTATCCACAGGGCTGGGGAACCCGCTGAGAAGCTGCTGCTGTTTGCGCTGCTCTCCCAGCACAGCGTTACACTGAGACCTGGGCACGAGCCAGGTGGCCCTGCCATGCGTGGAGCCAAACTTAGGGCTGGTGACACCAGGAGGGACAGCCGGGGTGACACTGCAGCTCCAGGCACAGCAGCACAGCACACAGCTGCAGTTGTTCCTCCCCGTAGGGCAGCACAGAACAAGCCCCAGCCTTGCCCAGGGAGGACGGCGGGTGCCTCACTCCAAGCAGTGGTTATTATCTGTAATTAGCAACGTGTCCTGCTCTGCACGCTCGCTCCTGGGAGCTCAGGAAGGCTCCAGCAGTTTTCTTTGCTGGTGAAGGAGAGCTGCCCAGGAGCACCCTGCAGCTGCTCCTCTTCTCCGGAGCGTGGATGGAATTTTGCTCAGCACCTTTTGAAAAATAGGTGCGTACCCACATTGTCTGAGACGCTTTGAGAACGCCGACCTGCCCTCCTGTTTTATTTAACGCCATGAATGTTTGATAAGCACGGCAGCAGAGGGGCTTTGCTTTGCTGCTCGGTGCTCTCTGGAGTCGATCTGCACAGCAAAGGGAAGCTCTGAGCTGGGATTTTCAGAGACCCAAATGGGAGCGCTGAACTCCAAAATTTGGGTGAGCAATAGCAGCGGTCCTGACCCTGTGGGGCTGTCGCAGCCAGCCGGGATGTGGCGGTCACTGGGGACACAGAGGCCACACTGTGGTTGAGCTGAGAGCTCACCTGGTGCTGGCAGCATCTCCTCTGCACGATGGACCCCCGCCAGGGCTCCCTGCCAAGGCTTTTTTGCACAGCGCAGTTTGCAGAGAAACACTTGTCCTGAGCACGTCCCCCCCCTCACCTCCTGTATGCCCTGCTCAGATGTCCCTCTGAGGATCAAACAGATGGAAAAGCAGAAGCCAAACCTTGCTGCTTAAGCCTTTGTGCGCTGGATCTGTACAAACAAGGGCAAGGAAGATGGAGATTTAGCAGGCAGTCACCACAGCCCTGGCTGCTGAGCATCGGATGCCCTGAGAAGCATCACTCCAATCCCCCCCACTGCTGCAGCCCCCCAGGACACAGCACAGGGCTGCTCACACTCCCTCTGTTTCTCCCCCTGTTTAACGCCCGCCTTGCTAAAAGAAAAATCAATAGCATAAAGGGGAGCGAGAGCAAGTCTCAGGGGCAGCATTGCACAGACACGCTGCTGATAAACCCGCACTGAGCTGCTTTGCACAGCAGCCACCGACACATCCGACACATCCACAGGGGCTGCTGCTGCTCCAGGGTGGGCACTCGGGTTCTTCTGTGCTTCTCAATGCTTGGGAGCGATTGAAGCTCACAAACGGGTCCACACCCAACACCACATCCCCAGCGGCGGATTTGCAGGCTCTGTTTCCACGCAGCAAAACCCCCAACGCAGGGACCACAGCACCTGCAAAGGATGCACTGCGTGGAGCAGACTTGCCTTGCTACTTCCCAGCCCAACACGTAGAGTTGCAACGAAAAGGATGTTCCCAAGCCGATGCTTCACTGCTCTTTGCTATTCCCTCTGTTGTGGCAGCAGTACCCCCAGCTCCCAGCCTGGGCACACACACACACACCAAGGCTGTGCACATCCAACCCGGGGTGCAGCCCTCCTTGGTGTGAATGGCGGCCATTGTGACGGGTGAATTTTCTGAATGAGCAAATCCTCATTAAAAAATAATTAAAACAGCCCGGCGAGGTTGGCTTAATTCCTTTCATTTTAACTGATGGTGTTTAGTTTTGATGATTTATGTGGCACAGCCGTGCCAGCTCTCATGCTTCCATTGTCGGAGCTCATGGGATTTCATGATTCCCTTCCTTCCACACCTCCTTGAGTCATGGGATTACAGCGAATCTCAGCTTTCATTTTTTTCAATGACTATTATTTTTAAAGATGCATTCCAAGCTGGTGAACTCAACTTGAAAGCCTGACACCTAATGACTCAAAGCTCAGGAAGTGGAGGTGGTGGGGGGGGGGAAGAACACAACCAAACAAAGAACTGAAAATCCCTCTCTTCCTGCACGGAGAGCTGGTGGTGACCCTCTGCCATTGCTTGGTGGCATCGCCCTCCTCTCTCACACTCAGTGCTGCCCCGTCCACGTGAGATCTGTGCAGATTTTAATTAAAAGTGCAGATTTGCCAAGTTCTGCCTTTCTCACACGCTTAGCTTGACGCCCTCAGGGCTTCAGGGATGGGTGCAGGGTGGCACAACCCATTCAGCCCCAGACTCCACAGCCTCCCCAGAGGGGCTGCAGTGCACCAGACCGATGGAACGGAGGTGTCAGAGCTTTTCTCAGCCACCTGCAAACCCTACCAGACAATAGCAGAGAAAAGTCTCCTGCCTTCACCTGGCTGCTGTGCCCCTTGGAAATTCCTCCAGCTCTCCGCCTGCCACTTTTGTTCCACAGGGGCTGCAGGTGGGGATGCTTTGAACCGCGTGAGAAAAGCTCACTGCAAAGAAAAGCTGCTCCCTCCGCCGTGCGCCCTTTCAGCACTGAATGGGGACGGAGGCGCCTGAAAGGCCGTGCCCCCCACCATCCCCATCCCCTTTGTCTGCCCCTCTGCTCACCACCCCCTGCCCCATCCGTCTTGCTAAGGCCCCGCAAGGCTTCAATGCCCCCTTTCACTCGGTATTTGTTACCAAATAAATATGGGTGATTAAAAAGGGATCAGGAATCCGTGTGGTTTGCGGAGGTGCCTGGAAGGTGGAGTCCCTCCCCTGAGTAGCCCATGGCTTTTCGCCCTACATGAGTTAGGAAAAGCAATCACATAGGAATAAAAAGCCATAGACCACAGCAGAGGGCTTACCGAGGATAAGCCAGCAGTCTTTGGGGAAAGAAAAGGAAAAAGAGGGGTCAAAAGAAAAACAACAACTAATAATTATGTAAGGCTCTGTCTAAGCTCTCATCTCCCCACAGTCAGTTGGCACACAACCTGTTGCCCAAGTACGGAGCTGCACAAAGATGGGAACCCCCCCAGCCAGCCTCTATGGCAGCTCTCAGCACTGCTGCGATGCTCTGCCCCACGAATTGGGGCAGGAGAGCCAACCCCATCCCCCAGCAGCACCTTCTCTGCTCCTTACACAGCAATGAGCAGCGATTATGGAGATAGCCACCTCTCGCAGCAGAGGCGATGCTTAGAGAACAACATGCCATAGCCTCAATCAAGGTCAACATGTCCAAGGAGCAGAAAATGAGAAGGCTTACTTTCACTTTGCCAGTGCTCTGGTCATAGCCATACCTTATCTCCTTTGCTAAACACTGGGTGTTCCCCCTCACACCATTCTGGGCTGCTCTTCAGATGCCAATACACCGCGCAAACCTCGAGTCACACTGTATGGTTGGTGATGGAGCAGCGCAGCCGCACACCTGCGGGTCAGGTGCTCCTTTGCAGAGAGGAGCAGCAGCCTGCAGACGCATCCCTTCTGCAGATAGGAGCTTGGGGTGCAGCTGCAACCTGTCCTGGGGCTGTTTGGGAAACCTGACCCCGAGGCCCTTGCAGCAGAATGGGGAACAGGAGCCGGCTCACCTGGCAGCACTGCGGGCGGATGCGTGGTGTGGAGGGAGCGAACAGAAGTGTCTTTGTCGGGGAGACAAAGGGCTACAGAGAGCCCCGGCTGCAGAGCCACCTCCTGCAGTGCCTTCTTCTGATGCCTTCAGGAGCCTCATCCCTCCCTGCACGTACCCAGAGGCAGCTGAGGACAAGGTGCTGCAACAGGCAGCTTCTCCAAGACTCCGTTCCTTCATTTATTCTTTAGGGAAAGCCTCTGTGCTGCTCCACACCCAGCGGAAGCTCCTCCACCATCACCCCCAGCCTTCACAGATCATACCTGCAGAATGCACAGGCTCTGCCTTTATTCTCTCCCCCTGCCCAGGCTTGGGCTTGGTCATCATGACTGCTAACTGCCAGCAGCTGATAAGCTGCTCTGCTGTGGAACTCAGGAAATTCCCCTTCTTGTTGCCCTGCTAGAATCCTAGGAGAATTTAACGTTTCTAAAACTACACAGCCAGCAGATTTGAAATTGGGAAGGGTTCTGCACATAGACAGGTTCTGAACACTGCAGTTTGGATAGCAGTGACCTGCAAACCAAACTGATGAAGCACAGGGGTAGCTCTGAAGTGGCACTTCCCAAGACTTCACCTCCTTATATACTCCCATATACCACTACCAAGAAGGAAAGGCAGCTGCATGCACACCTCATGACATGGCCACGCTCCATTTGCAGCCCCTTGTCCCATGGGCAGAAGGGTCCTGAGCCCTATGTGGTGCCCACGTGGGAAGCACCCATGGGTGCTGGGTGCCCTATACCCACCTCTGTTCCCTCACCCAGCACCGAGCTGCTCCCAGGGGTGTGCTGAGGATGCAGCCCACATTTCCTAGATCCTCATGCATTGCATGGTGGGGGGATGACTATCAAGCCAAACTCAACATCTCTTTGAGATACAGCCCTACGGCTCTGCTGTGGCACTCAGCTCCGGGCATCTGCAGCTCCACCTTTCTCTCCCCACCATTGGAGCATTGAGAGCGCATGCCCCTATGAGTGCCACCAGCCCCACACAACCCCACAGGACCCAGAGGAGCCAGACAGCCCTCAGGATGACCCAGCACCTGCCCACACCTCCCTGGGGCAAACCTCACCTTTGGCAGCGCAGCATCCTCTCCGAGAGAACAACAGCACACCAACGGGGCATGGGGATGGGGATGGCATCGCCTGCTCCCCCCAGCAGCACTCAGCCACCACAGGGATGCTCCGTGACCAGGGAAGCATTCCCAGCACTCTGAGCTCTGGGGGCTCACGCCTGTCCCCAGTGCCCCATCCCCACGTCCCCGCCGAGCCTTGCTGCACGGGTGCATACTTGGAATGGTTGTGCACCGAGGGGCCGCGAGGAGGGGGGGGTGGGGGGTCAGGTATTTCTCCATCCCCAGCTCCACAGAGCCGGTAACAAAGGCGCTATTGAACGGCAGCCTCTCTGGTCTGTGAAGCAGAAACCTCTTGTATCTACTTCAGTGCCTTTGATCTAACTCCCCCAGTGGGATAGATATTACTCATGTCCTGCTGCTCGGGTACTGCTGCCAGAGTGGGATGGGGGGGACCTGCCTCCCCTTCTTCTCACCCTGGGGGCATCCCAACTCTTTCTCTATAAACCTCCTCTGCCCCACAGATTCCCCTTCCTGGCTGCGTGGGGCACAAGGCATGGCACAGAGGTTGTGGGAGTAGTGCTCTGCACCTCGCATTCCTCTCCTGTAATTAAAGCCGGTGAGCTGGGTGGAGGGGGGAATTTCCCAGAGGGTTTTACTGGCGTCTGGACAAGGGTCAGACAATGAGAACATTTGACAAGGTGCCCAAATCCGCTGTATCTTGGATACGCTCAAAGCCTCCCCTGTGTTGTTTGTCCCAGGCGCTGCAGGATGGAGGTGGGGCCCTCGGAGCAGGTTGGGGGCTCTCAGCCTTCATCCCATCAAGGCTGCCCTAAAAACACCTGCAAAGAGCTGTGAGCACTGCTGGATTGCACTGCATCTCCCCCCAGGATCCCCCAGGAAATCCGCAGAAAGGCATCAAACACCTCAGAGACTCACCTTGTGGTGCTTTCAAAAACACTTTGCTGCTTTCAGCAAGAGACCTGCAAGCTCCCCATGGAGCTGGGGGCACTCTGGGCTTAGCCTGGTTCTGCTGGTCCTGGGGGACATGGGGATGCTGCAGCAAGCTGCCTGTGTATCATCCCAGAAGCACCGGAGTGCTTTTGGAAATCTTATTCCCAGCTGGTCTGCAGAAATCCTTGTGCCTGGCAGATTCCATCAGCACACAAAGAGCTGCATGTGGGCATCGCCTCCAGGGCTGTCCAGTGCCCACATTATAGTGCCCAAAGGGAGAGAACCCAAAATTCCAGCACAAGTTGCAGGGAGAGCTGAGATGGGCACAGAGCTGGGGCTGCCTCGTCCTGCTGCAGTGGCACACAGCAAGCAATGAAACAGTGGGATGGGTGGACAGATGGATGGATGGGTGGGTGGGTGGATGGATGGATGGATGGATGGATGGATGGATGGATGGATGGGTGGACAGACCAATGCTCAAGAACACAGAGGGGC
>JAOWBP010004656.1:2035511-2065991 GCA_028571105.1 Tragopan temminckii
GGGGACGGTGGGGATACAGGGATGGGGAGGTGAGGATACAGGGATGGGGACGGTGGGGATACAGGGATGGGGAAGTGAGGATACAGGGATGGGGACAACGGGGATACTGCAATGGGGACAGTGGGGATACAGGGATGGGGAGGTGAGGATACAGTGATGGGGACAGTGGGGATACAGGGATGGTGAAGTGAGGATACGGGGATGGGGACAACAGGGATACTGCAATGGGGACGGTGGGGATACAGTGGTGGGGACAGCAGGGATACGATTGTGGGACAATGGGAATACTGTGATAGGAACAGCGGGGACACAGTGATTGGGACAGCAGGGATAAAGTGATGGGGACAGTGGGGATACTGCAGTGGGGACAGTGGGGATACAGTGATGGGGAGGTGAGGATACAGGGAGAGGGACAGCAGGGATACAGTGATGGGGATGGTGAGGATACAGGGATGGGGAAGTGAGGATACAGGGATGAGGACAACGGGGACACTGTAGTGGGGACGGTGGGGATACAGTGATAGGGAGGTGAGGATACAGGAATGGGGACAATGGGGATATTGAAATGGGGACGGTGGGGATACAGTGATGGGGACAGCAGGGATATAGTGATGGGGACACAGTAATGGGGACAGCAGCGATATAGTGATGGGGACAGTGAGGATACAGGGATGGGGACAGAGAGACATGGCGATGGGGATGCAGTGGTGGGGACAGTGGGGATACAGAGATAATGACAGCAGGGATACAGTTGTGGGACAATGGGAATACTGTGATAGGAACAGCAGGGACACAGTGATGGGGACAGCAGGGATAAAGTGATGGGGACAGCGGGGATACTGCAATGGGGACAGTGGGGATACTGCAATGGGGACAGTGGGGATACTGCGATTGGCACAGCAAGGATCCAGAGATAAGGACAGCAGGGATGCAGCAATGTGGACAGTGAGGACACAGCGATGGAGACAGTGAGGATACAGGAATGGGAACAGAGGGACACGGTGTGGGGATGCAGTGGTGGGGACAGCAGGGACACAGCGATGGGGACACAGTGACGGGGCAAGTGGGAATATAGTGATGGGGACCACGGGAACACAGCAATAGAGGCAGCAGGGATACAGAGATAAGGACAGCAGGGATACGGTTATGGGGACAACAGGGATGCTGTGATAAGGACAGCGGGGACACAGTGATGGAGACAGCAGGGATACAGTGATGAGGACTGTGGGAACACAGCGATGGGGACAGCAGGGACACTGCATTGGGCCCGCCCGGTGCCCTCTCCCTGTTCCTCCCCCTGCTTTGTCTTCATCCCTGTCTCCCAGCCAGGCAGACACAAAGAGCCTCTGACCTGGGAGGAGAAATACGCCTCGCCGAGAAAATCCGCCCCAGCGCCCCGAGGTGAGCTTTTGGCAGCAGGGAATTAAAAATAGCTGCTGTGGCTCCAAGTCGGAGACAGCACTCCTTCCCTAATGAGTATAATTAGCACGGAGCGGATGGAAGCGTGGTTCCCCGGCTGCTCCCCGTATTGCTCAGTGTCTCCAAGTGCCACTCATTGACATCTCCTCCATGCACACCGGGGAAGTGGTGTTTTCCCACAGCCAGGAGCTGTGCCTGGATCAGCTCCTTGGCTGTCCTGAGCTCTTCCTCCATCTCCACGTCAAAATAAAGATGTTCCGATGGAATGAATCCTCAAAAGCACAACCTGAGGCTTCTGTGTTATGCAGGAGCAAAGAGAAGTCAGATCTGGGACCTTTTTTCCTGCTCACTGCTATCCGTTCCCTCAAGCACTCATAAATCCTGGCTGTACCACTGGGGGTCAGGAGGGGGTTAGGCAGGCTGCAGGCTCACAGTGCCCTGCAGATCCTCCTCCTCCTGTGTCTGTGTCCAAACATCAACAAGCAGAGCATCGCCTCACCATCGCCTGCTGCTGGGCTGCCCTCCCATGGGGACAGGCATGGGGACAAGGCCACCTCTCTGCCCTCTGCCCCATTGGCGACCCCAGAGATCTCAATTCTGCTTAAGCACCGATTTGGGCTGCAGGTGAGCACAGCACTGAGGACACAGCACAGTTCACCCAGAGCATCCCTCCCTGAGCATGGCGCAGACGAAACCCCTCTGAGAGCAATGCACTGGGGGTGTGTTGGGCAGCTCATTAGCTGATGGGGTTAACGAGCTGCTCGGTGGGTTCCCTGCAGCCAGGGCTGGGCACAGGGTGAGCTGCGGGTGCGTCGGGTCGGGAGCGGCTGCACCTCTCACAGCATCTGCTCAGCTCTGACACGGTGCTCACTTGGGCTTTTTTTTAATTGTCTTGATGTCCCTCATTTGCATAATCCCCACAATGCAGCGCAGCAGGACTTTTGCTCTGAGCTAATAAATAGATGACAAAAATAAATGTGTCATGTAAGATTTGCTTCCATTTCTTTCCCCCATTTGTGAGCGAGCTATCACCAAGAAATGATGCTGGCGGAGCTGATCTCCCAGGAGCTGTCAGGCTGGGCTGCCATGAGCAGCAAAGCTTGCTTTGCCCATGGAACACAACTTGGCCAGATGTTAGAGTGAGTTGTGTGAGCTGAGAGCAGCAGGAGGAGGAGATGTCTGCACTCCTCAGTCCCTCTGCATTGCTCCCTATAGAGATGGTCCTGCAAAATAAGCCCCAGGGTGATGGGCAAAGGGCATTCAGAAATCCACTGCTGTGGTTGCAATGTGTCCATGTCCAGGCAGGTGATGGCAGTGCTCTATTTTCAGAGTGATTTTCTTCAAAATCACCACGCACCGGCTCTCGGTGCTTGCAGTGGAGATGGCACCATTTAGGAAATGAGCTCCCTGAGCCAACAAAAAGAGTGATCGCTCAGCTGTGAGCATCCAAGGGGACTCCTGAGGCTGGAACAGCACCATGTGTTTCCTACAGGATGATTCCTTCTGCAAGGCTGTATTTCTCACTTCGAGGAACTTGGCTGGATGGCACCCAGTGAACCAAAGGGAACAAACTCAAAATCCTAAAGGAGAGGCTGCAATCCATCCCCAGGGCTCTGCGTGGCTGCATGTCTTTGGGGCTGGGATGCACGGCAGCAGTGTGGGGTCAGGGATGAACCACCTAACCCATCTCCATGCAATGCAGGATGTGGATGTGAGCACAGAGAGCAGCAGGACACATTGGGTTCCACAAGGTTTAGGAGCTGGTTACTTTGCACTGAGTGCTGGCGGCTCTGGAGATCATCTCTTGGGCCATCTTTTCTCTTCCCCACAGCCCTGTGAGTCAGGAGGATTCTCAGCTCTCATATAAAAGCATTTCCAACTGTGTTGTTTGGAAAATGTGAATCCTAATGGGTAGGAGCTAGAAGAGAAATAAAGTCCTGATAATATACGAGCTTCCTTTTTTTTTTTTTTTCTTTTCTTTTCTTTTAGAGCCTTGGCCCACTTTAAATCACTTTTATGGCCGTACACAACTGCCTTCTGGCACGCGGATGCTCAAGCCTGGTGTTGCTGAAAAGATGGATTCACAACTGCTGGTCAGTGGAGGAAGAAGCACTGCGTGTGCTTCCCAAACAACCCAGTGAAAGAGCTTCAGCTGCATCGACTGGTCCTGGGATGGGGCATGGGGACCCTTAGCAGTGAGACTCCACGTCCTGTTGGTGAGGTCTGCACTCAGTGCCAGGTGGGTTGGTGGGCACTGGGCAGCACAAGGCAGAGCCAGGAAGGTGTCAGGAGGAACAAAACGTGGAGAGAGGTGGAAATCAGATGAGTGATGGGCGCGAGGTGCAGAGGAGCACAGAGCATCCCTCCAGGATGCGGCGGATAATTTCCCCCTTCCCCAAAGCACTGCGGTGAGGGGATGGGATCATCCATCTTCATTACATCCCCAGAAGAAGCTCTGTCGGGTTATGGTGTAAAGGCAATCGATAGCCCCATGGGCTCACTCACGTGTGCTGTCCCTGCTCCCTGCATGGCACTGCTCTCCATGGCACGGGGGACACCAGGTATTGCCACACGTTGTCTGCGCCCACATTTTTTTCAGTGAGTTCATGCTTTTTCAGCTCAGACCACCCAGGTGTTTTATTTTCCCCTTCTTGCCATAGCCTGGCACCTTGTTGATTCTTTTCCACCAGCACCCAGCAAAGCTCCTGCAAGAAAACCTCCCAGAGGTTTTTGCTCTCTGCAGGGAGCAAAAGCCCCCACTGAAACACCGACCTGCCCACGTGCAATCACACGAGCCCACTTATACTGCACACCTAATTCACACCTAGTGCCCACAACACTTTCTGCAAAGATACCCAAGAGATGCTACGCACGGGACAAACTCCTTGTCCCCTCTGCCTTCATGCATAGGGCAGGAAGGTAACCAACAGAAGAAATAAAGGGGAAGGTCCAAACAACAGGTGATGCTGAGCCCCAGCAGCACTTGGACTTGCACCCATTTGTCCCACTGAATGCCCACCCTTGGGACCATTCCCTGGGCAGGTGCCTGTGAGCATCCTGCCTTGCAGCAGGGAGATTCACTGTTTGCAGCTTTCAAAGCCCCGTGCCCAGGCCCCCTGTTGCAAAGCAGAAGTCTCACCCAAGATGAGCCCCATCCATCTTCCTCTCAGCTCGACCACACGGCTAAAAACAAGCCAATAAAGTAGCAATCACCTTGGAGCAGCAGCAGCTCTATTAAAGCACAGCGGGCTGCAGCACCTGCGCCCCAATTCCACGGTGTAAACCAAAGCCACAAAGCTTCCTCCTGCTCATTGTGCCCCATGTCATGGTGTGAAGAGCCAGCCCTGTGGCCCCAGTACCCAGCCAGGCCTGGCTGCACCCCCACTGCTCCTCCAGGGATGCTGCCTTGCCATGTATAGCACACAACCAGTTCCCAGCCTGCAAAAAGGGCAGTGCTCACCTTGCACCTCTGCCCTGTCCCAGCAGCTTTCAGGCCCCGGGACCCATTGGGACCCCCACCCACCAGCTGGGGCTGCTCCTGTGCCTCCTTGAAAAGCAGAAGGGGATCACACGGATGCGATGTGCTGGATGTTTGCATCAGTTCCCATTGCAAACACTCGTTTGTCATGTAGATCTCCTGGCATTTTTTTAAAGGGTAGATTAATTTAGGGGAGTTCTCAGATCCAATTTCCTCTGGCAATGGCTCTATTAGGCTGTGCACAGCAGAGATACAGGCTCCCGTCCTCCTGCTGCTACTGATGGAATTTGATTCCACGCTGCCAAATCTGCAGGGCTGCAAACACATTCTCACTCTTGATTAATGTGAGTAATTTCTGCTTGAAAGAAGGTTGAAATGAGCAGCCAAGGGGAAGCGAGCGGTGAGGGTTCCCCCCCACATCCCTCCTCCTCCCCCATCCCTCGCTGCTGTTTGCATTTTCCCAGCTCTGGCATAGAGCTGAGGGATAAACAAAAATGCTGGCCCCGTTTCAAGAGCAGCAGAAGGTGTGGGAGCAGGGGGCACCTTGCTGGGTACCAGGCTGTGCTGCGCTCCTGCAACGCAATGCAATGCAAGGGGAGAGGTTTGGGGCTGGGAGGAGGAGCTGCATGGGATGGGCTGCACGTGGAGGTGCCTGCACAGCTCTCCAGATGGGGAGCTGCTGTATTACTGCATGCCAAGGTGGGGTGTGACCCTGCTCAGCACCCACAGCCCCACATGGAGCTGCTGTGCCATAGTGGCAGCTGGAGTGGGAGCTGCTCCATAGCGATGCCCCAGCTCCTCCATCCCCTCCCTTGGGAGCGGCGGTGGCTGTGCATCTCCTTTTCCATTTATTTTTATAAGGAAGGAGGGAGAGAGAGAGAGACACACACATCCTAATCTGGCAAAATGTCAGCGAGTGATTCAGAGAAGAGGCGAGCAGCAGAGAGAGACAGCCCACACAGGAGAATTGTTTCTGATTTCCAAATGTCAGCATGTCCTTTAATTAAATGCTGATTAACAGGGGACGTGATCCCTTGCTGCTGGTAACACCGCTCTCCGCGGGGCTCCAGGGCGATGCCACAGGCTGTGTGCACCCATGGGATCAACTGGAGGAATAAGGTCTGGGGTTTGCACTGCTCCAGAGGCACTGAAAGGTGCTGGTTCTACTGCTGTGCATCTTGGTGACACGGTGGGGGAACCCTGATGCGCCCCGACCCCGTTGCCCCATCTGCCTTCTGAGCAGGGCTGTGATTGCACTTGAGGTTTTTTATCTCTGGATGAAAGTTGCATCAGATCTACCATAGTGAAACTGCATGCAGACCCCGATGTGAATGCTCTTACTGCTGTCAGAGCAGCTCTTTTCTTCCTCAGCTTCTGTCTGTTTTCCGTACGCTTATGCAAAGCTGCAAAAATGCCGTGGCATTTTGGATTGCCAGAAACACCACTGTAATTCAGATCCCCCAAAACACCACTGCATTTGGGATCCCCCAAAAACACCTTATGCATCTAACAGCATCCCAAAGCCCTACCACCTTCAGTGCTGCTCTTTGTCCTCTGGGCATGCCTGGCCTGGAAGTCAGCAGAGATTATCCCTGAGGTTAGGAGAGCTGTGTCTGCCCTGGGGGATGGCAAACCCTCCTTGACCCTAAAAGTGGAGAGCAGATGTACAGTCCTAACTGCATCTCCTCTGCCTGACCCCATTCCCTTGCACTGGGGTGGATTCTCCCCTGTGGTGCAGGGAGGTGGCACATGGGCGCAGCAGCTCTGTGGCATTTGGGATGGTTTGGGCTGATCAAGCTGTGGATTCTGTGTTGGGTGCTATAGGGCTGACTGAGGTTTGTAGGGCTGCTATAGTGCTGCAGGGTGCTATAGGGCTGCTATAGGTTTATGGGGCACGCTCTGCTCTGCACCCCAAGCATCTGCTGATCACAAGTTGCACACTGAGGCTCTCAGCCTGCTCACAGACATTCACCCTGCTCAGCCCCACATTACACCACGTGCGTGGAGCACCTCATGCAAACAAAGCCACGAGGTGACGAGGCTGCAATCACATGCCAGACGGGTCTAAAGCTGAAGAAACAGCCTATACTTAAAATCACACTTTCCAGTACAGCAGAGGAAAAGCTTTCACGCTTATCTCCCCATCTCTAACCGTGCACGGCTCTGCACGTTGCCCCCTTCTCTTCTCCCTCCCCATCACCTCGCGGAACAGCGCAGCCTACGCTTGGCTTTGGGTCCCGGTGCCGCCCGGTGTCCGCGCATCTCTCAGCAACAAGTGCGTCCCGCAGCGCTGCCGCCTATTCCCAAGCGCCACCTGACGGCACCGACCTCTGCACTGAGATATCAGACATCTACGCGGACACAAAGCAGCCCCACACCGGCACCGGGGCCGTGGGGGTGGGAAATAGCAGCGGGGTCGAGCGCACCCTGGTTGCATCACCTCGCCCTGCGCTGGGGCAGAGCGCAGCTGTGATTGTGCTGAAAAATCAAGAACACCAAAGTTCCTCCAAGCTGCCCAGAAATCATGCAGGTGCTGCTTGGGGCACCCCTGTGGCTCTCCCTCTCTTTAATTCCGCTTGAGAAAGCAGCTCTGTGTGTATAACTGGGGGGCAAAAAGCTCCACGCACTTCTCACCCAACACTGGAAGAAGTCACCACTTTCTTCCTCCCCCCGGCAAAGGGTTTGTGCCACTCTGGTGTCATCCCTGCTGCCCTCTGCAGAGCTGCAGCCACACGCTGCTCGGGGGCCATACAGTTGTCAAAGCCCCCTCCACACCCAAATGGGAGGGGATCCCCCAGCACAACCCGAGCTCAGCACGCAGTACGGCTCACACAACCTGCACGGGTGCACTGGGGAGGGTCAGTTCACCTCCCTTCCCACCCCCCAGCTTGGCACCCCGTTACAGGGTCAGATGAAGGCATCACCGGCTCAGGGTGCGCTTTGAGAGCAGATCCCCAGGAGAGGGGAATAGAACTCAGCCCTCGGAAACGAAATAGAACTCATCAATAGGAAACAGAGGATAGAACTTCCCTTCCTGCCCATCCCTCCCTGCCCCCCTGGGAGCACCGGGAACCCCTCACTGCACCCCGAGCACGGAGCAGGGCAGCACCCAACTTCCCGAGGACGGATCTTACCGGGGAGATCCCAGCTCAGCTCCCTGCAGCAGCCAATATCTCAATGCTCCCACGAGTGCCACCGGGACACCAACACACAGACAGCGACACGACGGCACCCAGCGGGAGGGAGAGCGGCGGGGATTGTATGGGAGGGGTGGGAAGGGGATGAATCATTTCGACGGAGCCAGATTTCCATATTCCCCCTGCTGGAAAATTCAAGTCTGCTCCGAGTTTGAATCCCAAATGCGATTGCTTTCGGATCCCCGCCTCGGAAGGACGTACCTCTCAGCAGCCGGTCCTGCCGGGATCATTGCTGTCCGTGCTTTCCATGCTGTCCACCTGCCAGCAGGCGCTGCCTTCTGTTCCCGCTGAGCATCACATTTGCTTTGAACACGGAGATAGTTAAAAGCTGCAACTTAAGGACTCGATGCGGGGGGGATTGTGGGGAGGTGGACGGACTCACTGAGCATGAGAAGCAGCCATTGGCTCTGCTTCCCCACTGCTCTGCCAGTGGGTTAGGCTGCACATGTGTCAGCCTTCCCCCTGCTTCCCCATCACCGCGCTTTGTGCTGGGCAGGCTCTGGTTCTTGCTGGGTTTGGAAGCCCCCGGCTCGCACCTGCCCCGTGCACTGGGGTGGATGCCGCCCCAAAGCCCCCCCTTGCTGTGCACCATATGGCACGAGGCATTTAATTTCCTTCGGGGCTGCGATGCACGGAGCTGGCAGGTTTCTTCACGGGCCTTTGGTTAACCCCCTGTAGACCCATCCGTGCCAATTGCCTGCATGGGTGGAACAAAGCGCTTCCCGAATTCACCACTCCCTGCTTCCTTCCCCATTTGTGTGGAGCTCTTCCTTTGAGCTGCAGCCAGGGCAGCAGGATCGGGTCCTGCTTTCAAGCTCCGTATCCAGGCAGGTGAGATCTGTTCCCTGGAAGAGGAGCCCGGTTCCAGTCCTTCACGCCCTGCCTGCTTGCTCAGTGTCAGCCCGTGCGAGATGGATCTTGCCCAGTGAAATAGCTGAGCCTTTAAGTCAGCGACAGTGCAAGAAGCCAGCAGCTCTGCAGGGCTCTGCACGCA
The DNA here is from genome assembly GCA_028571105.1 of Tragopan temminckii. NCBI lineage: Eukaryota > Metazoa > Chordata > Aves > Galliformes > Phasianidae > Tragopan > Tragopan temminckii. The sequence goes on from JAOWBP010004656.1 coordinate 2,044,600, forward strand.
CAGGTGGAGCTGTTGAGCTTCCACAGGTCCTCCTGGGATGGTTTCCTCTGCAACCCACTTTCCTTGCCACATGTGAGTCCCTTATTGACATGAGAGTCCCCCACTTGGACACATCCCTACGCAATAGCACGGAGCTGGGGCACTGGCAGTAGAAGTAACAATCACGTTGTGTTGTGCCCATAAGGAGCATGGAGAATGGATTTGCAGCCTTCATCGACTTTGTTTCTTAACAAAAGCACGGAGAGCAAGAAATGTAATCACTTTACACTGCTGCTGTCACAAAATAAAGAGGGATCCTGCTCACCCCCAGCAAACACTGAATTATTCAGCTCTGTTTGCAGATCCCATTGGGGAAATCTGTTTGTTTTGTTCTTTAGTAGAGCCCAAGACTGCAAGAGCTGGGAACTGAGGTTTGCTGTGCGTTCGAAGCATGGGATGGAGATGCTGGCAGCACTACTGAACCTGGGGATATTGCTTCCCAGACCCAAAGCAAACTGAAGCTGCTGACACAGAGACACATTGGACACTACTGAGGAGGGACAGAATGCATTATTGCAGTACTGGGATGAATACTAAGGTGAATTCCTGCAAATTTGCAGTGAACTGCAAGAAATGCGACGCTTGCACAACCTGTGATACGCTCAGACTGTTTGCAACGCACCCCTGGCTACAGAAGTTTTACAGCCTTGCAAATTCCAGGAGCCGCTGCAGCTCGGATGCAGTGAATATTGAGAAAGCATCCCGCCGCTAGAGCGCATCGAGTTGGATTTCTGCAGCACTGAGCTCCGCAGAGGGGAGGGATGGGGGTTCCCGTGGGGTATTTCAGGGCGGTGCAGCGCAGAGCTCTTCCAAAGCCACTGCTTGCTGGAGCCGCGAATAGGGAGGGATGCGCTGACAGCTCAGAAAGCGTTTTTCCCAAATCCACCCGCTAGCGGGCAGCAGGAGCAGAGCTGGGGAGGGAGGTGACCCCCGGGAATTGCAAGGGAGGGGTCGTCTGACTTAAAGATATTGCAGGCGAAGTGTAACAGCTGTGGCCCAGAGCAAACCCGCGGATGTGTCACCCCCACCCTATGCAATAAGGACAGCCAAAACTGCGGGGCGGTGGTGGGAAATCCGAGCTGCGGGGGTTTCGTGGAGCAATAAAGCTCGGGTAGGGGACCGGGAGTCACAGCTCAGCTTGGGTGGGGGGTGATGGAGACGGCAATGGGGTGGCACAGAGCCGTCCCTGCCTGGAATTGGGCTGATGGGAGCAGCCTGGCACCTGACAGACGGCCGTTTCTGCAGAGGGCCACGAGGTGGAAGCATTTTCCAAAAACTCCTGCGGTGCCTTGGGAGCCGCCATGGAGCGGGGTTGCGGGACGTGCTGAGAAAGGATGAGCAGGGATACGGGGCACAGGGATAAAAGCCTACGTCCAGGGAAAGCCTCAGCCCACGGTGTCAGCTGCTGCCATCGCCAATCCGATGGAGTTACCTGGGATGTCCGTTCCATCCTTGCAGCTCAGGGATCTTTCCACCGCAGGGGAAGGCAGAGTGCAGCTCCGGGCCGGGGATGCAGCAGCACGTGTTGCACAGGAACCCTTTTTCCTCCTTCAAACAGAACTTGGAAACTTGAATCTACTGCAGCTCTGTGCAGCCCACCCCCTATCCCGTTTCACAGGGGGGCTTTGCAGATAGCTGGACACCCCTCTATCCCTCCCTATCTCCTCATGCTCCATGTCCTGCTGCTCACATCTTCCTTGTTTCTCACCCAAGGTGATGCAGCTGAAAGCAGGGCATGCTGCTTGGCATAGCACTGTGCCTTGCCCAACCCGACACAGACTCTACCTACTGCATCACATCAATCAGCTGTGCCTTATCAGAACGGGGAGCAGGCAGCTGCTCCAGCCCCACTGGCCCTCCCAGCTGTGCATGGATTGCTGGCACTTTGCAGTGCATGGCACATATCAGTGGTTTTGTCCCAGTCAGGAGAGCTCGGCTGCTGCCCAGGGTCTGGCACCAAGTGGGTTTCACAGCACATGTGCACATCCTTATGGCCACGAGCAGTGAGACCTCTCTCCTGCAAAACCTCAGTGCTGAGTGTGCTAAAATATCTCCCTGAAGCATTTTATGAGCCTGAAGATAAAGGATTTGGCAGCAAGGAAATGGTGCCAAGACTTGTCCTCATGGTTGAGGGCTCCTGCTCAGTGCCCATCAGCCTTGGGTGAGGCCCTGCACCTCTTCTCTGCTGGAGATGGGCACCTTTATTAACCGTGGGGTGAAATATGGTAAAAACCTGATAGAGGATCACACATGGGTGTTACACTGCTCTGACAGATGTGCTCAGTTTCCGGCTGTTCAGAGGGTTACAAGCAGCATCTGCTTCTGAGCAGACTTCAGGACCAGCGCACAGAAGCCATTTGCTCCAGCATCCTCATGTGTGACAGCATAAATGCGGAGAGTCCAGCTCGGTACGCAGAAATGCCTTGACATTTAGCCCTCCCTTATGCTTGTTTAATAAGTAAACAGCTAAAAATACACTGGTTATACCCAAGGGGCTTTGGAGAAGCACTAAACCAAGAGAGGGAAGGCTGAGTGCTGGGTAGCAGGGCTGGTGTTTTCCTCTCACTCTCAGTCCTACACTGAAGTAGCTTTATGGACTTCATTTATTCCCGGCTTGAAGCAGCATGAGCACAAGCAGAATCAGGCTCAGCACCTGCAAATACAGACCTCTTCTGTGGTGTGGATTGATGTAATCTGTGAGACAACAAGAGCAGAGATGTATCCAGAGTTTTCTTGCCTAAAACATGTATTTTGCTTTTTTCTTGTGGGGTGACACACCTGACATCCCATCCACCACTGCCACTTTCCATTTGGAAATGCTCCTGGTCATTCAGGGCAGGATGCAATGGAGCAGCCTCATGCTTTGCCCTCAAGCCAGAAATGACTGCAAAGAATGTCTGCCTGCAGCCTTGTGCAGGCTCAGAGCTCACCAAACCAAAGCAGCCAGGGGCAGGATCAGGTTGGGACCTGAGGAGAGCACTGTGCTGCAGCCCCATCCCCAGAGCAGTCAGCTTGTGTCAGAACAGATCAAAGCTCCCTCAGCCAGAAGGAATCAGAGGGAAAGTTTCTCTGCAGCCTGTCAGGGGAGATGATTTCAGGCTGTGTTTATAGCAGGTGTGCAGCATGTGAACAGGAGAGGAGCCTCAACATGCCATTAGAGCACTTACTGGCTGGGCAATTACAGCACTAATGAAATAATGGGTGCGTGCAGCCAGGAGGAGGTTGTGCTGTAGGTTCTCCCTGAAGGCTGCCTTGCAGAAGCTGCGTGCCAGCAGCCCGTGGGGGTTTCTGCTGGGCAGATGCCCCAGCAGCAGCTCTGGGGCTCAGGCTGTCCTGCAGGGCTTTGTCTCACCACCAGGAACATCTCTCTGCCTGTCATCACCTTTGCATGTGCACAAACACAGGATGCACATGCAGTGGAAGGAGGGGGAAGATATTTGCTTGCATTAACCAGTTTTATTTTTACTAGCCAGCTATTTATTTTCCTGGGTGTTGTGGCTGCAGCCCCCTCTGCTCCAGGGGCTGATACCTGCCCAGGAGGGAAGGACCTGCTCACAGCAAGAGGCAGCTGTGTGTGATTTTTCTTTCAGCTCACTCTGCTGCCAGCTGCTCCAGTTCCCTAATTACAGCAGTGAGGTGGGGGCTGGCACGAGCACCAGCATGGAAATGGGGCAGCATGCCCACCCTGCTCCAAGATATTCGGCCACCTTTTCTGGGCATGCTCCCACCCTCATCCTGCTTTGCTCTGTGCCCACTGTGCCCATGCCCAGCCCTGCAGCCTAAGTCCTCCCTTGGCTCTGCTTTTTGGAAATGTACTGGCATTTATCATCCCTCGCATGCTGCCGAAGCTTCTGCCTGCATCAATGTTTTGGGAAGCCAGAGCTGGGCTAAATTCCTCATTTGGGCTGAAAATAGCTAACAGACTGCGAGGCAAGCAGCAAACCCTGGCTGAGCTTCCTGAGGCTGTCACAGGCAGCAAAGAGGGAGTCCCTTGCTGGTGACACCCAAGCTGTTCTCACTGCACAGTGCCAGCTTGCTGCTGGGGCTCCTCCCTTCCATCCATCCATCCATCCATCCATCCATCCATCCATCCATCCATCCATCCATCCCTATGGGGGGAAGGCTGGGGAGAGCCACTACTATTCTGCATCCAGACCACCTGCACTGCCTAGGCCAGAAGTTTATGCTCTGCTGATAGGGGTCTTGTTGGATCGGGCTGGAAGATTGGGCTTCTGATGCTCCATTCTTAATCACAGGATATTTCAGTCCAAGCAGGGACTTCCACTTTCTGTTGGCAGGAGATGCGCCTTGCTGGTGTTTCTGGTGCCTGCTGGAGAAGAGAAGCATTTGGTGCACTGAATTTGCCCAGGGACACCCTTTGCAGCACTGTGAGCCCAGCTCCCAGGAGGAAGCAGAGATTTAAGGCACATGCTGTGCTTACTCGTCTCCTCCTAGCAGCGAGGACGGAGCACCCACCCTATGGCTCACCCCATGAACTGGCTGGAAAAGGGAAGCTTGTCAGTGAGTCAGTGGGACAGAGATGGATTGTTCCCTGAATAAATACCTTATCTCCTGCCTGCACTTGTGGCACGCAGGATCAGAGGGGACAAGGTCCACTTGCAGGGGCAAACTCCCCTGGGTTGCTTTGGAAGCAGAGCAGAGCACCCATTGCTGGCATGCGGGCTGCTCTGAGCTGTGTGAAGAACCTGCACACCTCACAGCAAAGCTCAGTTCTCCCCGGGTCCCACAGCTTGGTGAAGAACCTCTGCAGAGCAGAAGGTTCGGTGCCTGATGTGCATTTGACTGGCTTTGCTGCAGGAGTTTTGCAGGGGGATGGATTTGCAGTAGGATCCCGGAGGAAACAGTGGACAGTTTTTACTTTTTCCTACTTTGGCAGCTTCTGGTTGCTACGTGCATGAAGCTCTGGCTTGGATTGGTGGATTTGTTGTTATGGTGATGCTCCACCAGCAAAATTCGGAGGACTTGCTGCTGGATTCCCCCCGCTTGGCCTGATAGCTGCTATGGTCAGCTGTGTTTGGGCCAGCACACGTGGTGGATGCTGACTGTGCTGTGTGTGCAGCATGCAGCCATCGACTTGTGCAGCGATGTGCACTGACCACAGCTGCAAAGCAATTGGTGTTTGCAGGGAGTCAGTTCATGGGTGGGACAGCAGTAGAATGCACTTCACTGGGGCTCAGCTTTGAATATTATCAGGCATTTACAGCGTGACCATGAGGAACTCTGTCAGCACTGGGAATGGGCTTCGGTCTGCATTAAAAAGAATATCCAAACTTGCACGTATTTCTCCTACTGCCTCCAAAATGGGAATGGCAACATCCACTCTGCTTTGCCCATTTACACACTCGGAGTCCGTGGAGCTGCAGATGCCCAGCAGAGATACCACGTGTCAGGGTGGGCTGTTGGGGTGACCCACAGCCATCACACCCCTTGATAACCCTACGTGTGGTTTCTGAGCCCTGTGGTGCCCCAGGGACACTTTGGCTCACGGTGAGTGCAGACCCATCCATGCCATGCTGGGCACTCAGCGTGGACCATTTCCCTGCTTCCTGACTGTGCAGCAGTTTTTTGACTAAAACATTCTGTCGCTGAAACACAGCACTCATCTCTGGGCGATGATTTCCACATGCCTGCGTGTGCACAAGGGAGAACCATCCACGGGCAGGGGAGGCATTGAACACATTTTCTTTCCATGACTCGCTGCCTGCGCTGCTATTGAATGTCAGGGAGAAGAGAACCGCTGCCCGGATGCAGTGACTGTGAAATATTCCCTGCAGACCTCCAGGCAGCTACTTGCCTTGGAGCAGCAGCACACATGCATGCCCATGTGAGCTTAGTGGTGGGGAAAACGTGTCTGTGAGCAGCTGGGGGTCACCGTGCAGGGCTGCAGGGGGGAACAGGTGAGATCCCCCTGGAGCTGGCTGTGTTTCCTCTGTGAGTGAAGCACATTCATGCTGCTGCCATTTCACCCAAGCTCCAGTCTAGGCTGTCACAATGAATACACTCCTGTATATACAAGGATTGACGGGACTTTGCTGTGTGAGCGCTGGGCTGCAGCCTGGGGCTCCCAGTCTCTCCCGTGGAGGCAGTGATGCTCACTGGGCAGAGCACTTTTTGGTGGCCATCTCTTCTTTAACCGGGTCTGGAGCTTCGTTGTTTCATCTGCAAGGGATGTTTTGCTGCTCCTTTCCTCCTCGGTGCCCCTCAGCTCTCTCCCCCCTCTCTCCCACGGATGGATGCAATGTCCCCATTGGGGCCTCACAACCACGAGGGAGGATTTAATGATCTGGCTGGGAGCCACACAAGGAGCAGCTCCACGAGGCCAAAAATGCCCTGGCCCTCATGCTGTGCTACGCTCCTGTGCCTCATCCTCAGGCAGGTTTGGACACTTACATGGCTGGGATGCTCCCTCCCTGCTGTCCCTGGGCTGGCTGATATCATACAGTGACAGGGAAGGCTCTGAGAGGAGCAGCCCTGACAAACCCCTCAGGTCTGTGATTAAAATGCCACTCAGGATGCTGCAGCTTCCCTGCTGCTCCTGGAAAACACCCTGCTTGCAGCCTGCAAAAGGAGGGAGCATCCCTTCCAGTTGAGGAAAGGGGCCTAGCACACAGCTGGAGTGTTTCTGGGGGTGAACTGCAGGAGGGTGAGTGATCTTATAGGGCACAGCACTGATGGGATCGCTTCTACCTGGAGGAAGGATGCAGGATGCTGGGGAGAGGCAGGCTGTCGTATGTGGGCAGCTGGAGGCACAGGCTTTGGGGCTGGGACCTGTGAGGAACCCCAGGGCTGTGCCAGGAGCACACACAGAGCAGAGCCAGTGCTGCCCTGAGTGCAGCAGGTGAGAGACACGTTAGGAAATGCATCACTGGAGGAGGAGGGGAAGGATTTGCTGAGCAAAATCTCCCCCCAGTATCAGCGGGGGTGGTCACAGCCATGGGCTTCCACAAGGTCTTGTAGTTTCCCTGCCCTTTTGTATAAAGCACTGAGCCCACTTCACCCCTGATTTCTCCTGCAGCTCCACAAGGATTTCGCCACAACGATACAAAAAGTAAAAAAAGAAAAAAAGAAAAACAACACAAAACAACCTCAGAGCCCGATGTAATTTCAAGGAAAAAGCTCCCCAGAAACAAACATGCATGCCTTTTGCTCAGCCATTAAGTTGGCGTGTTTGAAAACCGCCCTGCAGGCACTGCCTTGCAAATGCACTGCAGAGGCATCCGCTGTGGGTGCCAAATTCTACAGCAGCAGCCTCAGCTTGCATTGCCCTCCACAGAGCACGCACTGAGGGACAGTTTGCTTTGGGCTACTATTGGTGGAATGGACTCAGCCCATCACCAGGCATAAAGTCACTCTGGGACCTTATGACCCTGCTGTGCTCTTGGCCCAGGTGAAAACCCATCACACCCGTCGAGCCTTTGAACACACAGCTCTGGGAATCCCCCCCCTTCACTGCACATCTTCCTCCCAAAGCCAGCAGGCTCACAGCGAGCCCTTCCTTGGCACGGTGATTATTGTAATTTATGTTGATGGAGAACGTCATGCACCAATAAGCAGCTTGTGTGACACAGCCAGCGAGCTCGTGTCTCTGCTGCTAATTGCTTGTAACATTCCTGCCCTTCTCACATCGCCTTTTTCTCTGCCCATTTTTTGATGTCGGGGCTTCCTCTCCTTCATTAGCCATAGCTCGTATTGGGGATCTCCTCTGCTTTCTGTTTTGGGATAGAATTCCAGTGCCAGGTGGTCTCGGGGCTGCGGTATGGAGGGCACGGCAGCAGTTGTTCTGCTGGGAATGGCACAGAAGTGTTTGAGCCATCTCCCCCCAGGGCTGCCTGCTCTTTGCATAGAGGGGAAGGGTGAGGTGGGAGCTGGAGGCAAAGGGCCTCATGGCTGCGTCACCCCGAGCCCCACTGCTTCTGCAGCCACATGACCAGCTACTCATTGACCAGGGGTGAGAGGAGGGCAGGCTTCAAGCCTGCACATTGCACCTCTGGCTTTGCATCCCCTAGCTGCTCCCCCTCCATCCGAGCACTGCAGAGCAAAGGGTGCAAAGCCCCACGGTGAGGCTGGGCTTTGTCACCTCCTGCTGGGGCAACGTGCCTCGAGCTTAGAGTCCATTTCTGGGGGCAAGTTCCAGGTCAAAGCCCATTCGTTCAGCCCCATGAGCTCACACGGCCCCAAAATGAGCCGACTGCAGAGCTGGTGCTGAGTATTTTGCCCCACGAGAGCCTGCCTAAAGCGTTACTAAAAGCTGTGGGTCTTGGCTGGGTGTTGCTATGGGATGAGTTTAAAACAAACAAAATGGGGTTTTGAGCAGCCTGGAAAGCTGCTCCTCCATTGGGGCTCAACTTTTACGCTTCTTGCAGTGCCATCTGTGAACCACTTCCCCATTCCTCCAAACGTCTCCCAGCAAAACTTGATGGTTCTAATATAAGAAACGAGAGTCAGCAAGTCTCCCAAGACTCCCACGTTCAAAAAGGAAAAGGGAAAAAGGAGCTCTGGCAACAGCAGAACTAAAGAAGCCCATATCTCTTCTGGACAGTTTTCCTTGCGGGGTCTCAGAGCAGATCCCACGTGTTTCCCTGCAATAGGATTTCCCCACAGAGTGCCCCTCTCCCTGTGCAGATGGATTTTGTCCCTTCCCTGCACGGGTGTCCTGCTGGCACCCCCATCCCTCCCCAGCCACATTAAATCCCCTGCACACCCCTCAGGTTCATGCACAATACCCATGAATTACAGAACTCCGCTGACAGCACGCTCTGTGGAAGGAGGGCGAGGATTAATATAGCAGGGGATATAAGAAATTAATTAGTTTCAGACAGACGACGTTGGCACCTCCAGTCAGCCCTGATTTATTTCCACGGCTGCACTATTTTTGGCAAACTGCGAATGTTTGCCTCAATCTAAAGCCATAAATAGCCGGGAATGGAAGGTGAGGCCGCCACTAAAAACATTGTCCCGCTGGAGTGACGGAGGCTGAAATTTCCGGGGCAGCCCGAAGAACGGAGGCGGTCCGGGCTGGAGGAAAAGCTGCGGTGCTCGGAGCTCCCTGCATCCCGGCACGGTTGGCTCCGGGCCGCTGCAACCCGAAAGGCTGCGGGGAGAGCGGGGCTGCCCGGCCCGGGGCTGCGGCGGGGAGGAGCCTGAGCGGAACGGAGCGGAACGGAACGGAGCGGGGCGAGCGGCCGGTACCGCACCGGGTAATGCGGGAGCAACGCTCCGCTTCCAGCACCGGCACCGACAACGGCACCGCACCGGGTCCTGCAGAGGCAACGCTCCGCTTTTAGCTCCGGCACCGATATACCGTTCTGCTTCCAGTACCGGAACCGAAGCCAAAACCGCTCCGGTTTCTGCAGCTCCGGCACCGCTTCGCTTTCAGCACCAGAACCGATACCAACACCGCATCGGCACCGCTTCCAACACCGCACCTCTTCCAAGCTCACCGCTTTCAACACCGCCACCGGTACCGTTCCGCTTCCAGCACCCGCATCTCCCCGCCCCGCACCCATTCCCGACCCCGGTCCGGCCCCGCAGCGCCATCCCCGCCCGTCCCCGCACCCCAGCGAGGAAGGAGGAAGGAGGGGAGCAGCGCTCTGTGACGGTGCGGTGAGTGCGGGGCTGCGGCCGTGCTCGGGGGGGCTCTCAGCCTTTTTCGGTTTGGGGCAAGAAGTGGTAAGGGAGGGGACGCGGCAAAAGTTGGAGGTGGGGGAAAAGGGGGGGTTCAGCTGCACGCCGAGTGCTGGAGGAATTTCTGGAAGGGATCCCTGCTCGTGTTTTGGTGCTTCGGGGTGCCCGATTCAGCCGTTCCTTCAGTGGGGGTTGGAGGCATCCATCCCTCCGGCCAAAAGTTCCCCAGTGGGCTGAGCTGATTGCTCCTTGAGCTGCATTTTTGGGGCTGTCAGAACGAGCTGTGCCTGTTGCTCAGATAAGTTCCTGGGTGTGCAACCACCCAGCACCACCTCCACCCCCCAGCCGTAACCACAGTCAATGCGTGTCTGTGGCCGTGCCAGCCCTGTGCCAATCCACCTTTAAACTGGCTCTTCTCTCTGCAAAAACAGATGCAACGAGCGTGCAGGGCTGCTGGGCACGGCTGTGGCGTTAACTCTGCAAGCACCAGTCAGGCCTGGGGCTGTTGTGAGGTTGGGTTTTTTTGCACTCTGCATTGACTAAATGCACAGCACGAGGTGTATATGTGTGTGTGCTGGGGGTTGAGAAGGTGCCCAAAGGGAAAGAGGTCTGAACAAGCAGAGGGCAGAGAGCTGTGCCTATGGATGAGATGCAGAAAGGAAAGTGCCTCTTCCAGGACCCTCTTCCTGCAAGGAAACGGGCTCTAATTACCTCCTGCATGGTAAAGGGGCAGCGTGTAGAGCTTTGGTGTGTGCTGACACAGAGCTGGGATGGGGTAAGTGCACGTGGAGTTTTGCCTTTGGCCTCATGTGGTGGTGATGGGGCATCTGGGTCACCCCGTCAGCACCGGTTCCTGTGATCCTGAAAAGATTTCCTTGATGCAAACACCAAACCATGCATCCTTTCCTCCCAGGAGTAGATACAGGCGTGTCAATGGGATGTGATGTGCTCAGGAGCTTGATGCAAGAAAAGGAGCAGAGGCAGGAACAGAAGCTGGGAAGCCCTGAGTTCATACTCTCTTAACTGCTTGAAAAAGAGAAGAAATGCTGTGGTTAAGGAGCAGCACTCCAGCAGTCTGCCTCTGCCCTTGGACCCATCCCTGCATCCCCACCATCTGTTAACACTTGACCTTGCTTTGTTCTCAGAGCTTTGCTCCCCGAGCTCTGTAAAGCCCTGGGATGCTAGCAGAGATGGGCATGGAAGCACGAAAACACTTGTTTCAGTGCTGGGAGGGCCCCTTGCACCAAACAAGCACTCTTTGTGGTCCCTTGAATGGACCCTTCAGACAGGCAGTGCCGAGCAGTGACAAAGAGCAAAGTGGTGGTGTCACATATTCATGCATTACAGGTGACTGAAATGCAGCAGGCGTGCCCTGCTGTTCTGAATCTGCAGCTCCTGCTTTTCATACACGTTTATTGCCATGGTTCTGCATTGCTCATCACAGCTGGGCACGGGCTGGGCTGCAGGAGGAGATGGGTTCTGCTTTTTGGTGCTGCCGCTGTCAGTGGACAAGATAGATGACAACAGCTTCGTTTTGCATCTGGGAAAAGTGGAGAGGTGAAATGGTTTGCTTCAGGTGCTGCAGAATTTTGCTCTGAGTCCATGAGCATCCCTCCTTTGCTCGGTCCCCTGACTTAGGGAGGCAGAAACTTGCGTATTTGCTTCATGTATGCATTCAACAGTATGCATGTATGCATTCAACACATCAGTGCTGCAGCTTCCACTGAAATTATCCCTTAGGCCTGGGCTGCTGGAGAGAAATCACTGCTCGGCCATTCCTTGTAAACCCTGAGACATTCCTCTGGCTTCCTCACAGCGCTGAGGTTTGGGCCAGGAGCTCTGAGAACCTCCAGAAAACCTGGGACACGTGTTTGGAGTCGCGTCCAAATAACCAGAGGAGTTTCCAGGAGGGCTTATGCTCTGTGAAGGCCTCCCACGCTCTCATTCCATGCTCAGGAGAGCTGAGGCGAAGCAGCATCTCCCTGGCATTGGCAGCAGGACAGGGGTCCCTGGGCCAGCTGCAGAGCTTGGAGTGAGTTTTGCTGTGGGTAATTGGTGCACTGAAACTCTGAGAGGTCACCTCTGCCACTGCTGCACAGCACAGGCTCGGTTTACATCCATACAGGCAGAAAAACAAAAGGTCTGTGCTTCCAGGGGCCCCTGCTTTCAGCAGGCTCTGCCCATGCAGGGGTTCGACACGCAGGATTTGCTTTTCTCCCACTTAACTCCTGTTTGGAGAGGGCAAACCGACAGCAGAGAGAGCGACCTGTTGATTAACGCAGATGTGAAAGCCCAGATTACAATCTGACGAACAATTAACTTTGCAGAGTCGAACTGTAATCAGACGAAGCATCTTTTGCTCTCTGTCTAATCGAGGTTTCTTTTCAGGTAGCATTGTGCCTGCAGCCAGCGCTGCTCATCATTGTTTGCTCAGCCTCTTGCAATCCTGTGCTGCTTTGTCTGGCTCAGCCAGGAGCAGTGAAGGGCTGAAATTGTTTTCAAGCCACAGAGCAGAGCCTGCAGAGATGGCTGTGGGTTCATCTGTGCAGCTGACACCACTTCAGCATCTCATCTCCCCTGTTCTTTCTCTGCCTCCCTCCTTTCTGAGGCTTAGCCATGCTTTATCTCCAGTCACAACCAGTCTTACCTTCTGGGTTTTCTCACTGTGTTAGGAATGAGCTCCAAGGCACCACAGCTAAGAGCAGACCTTTGCAGACAGTCCAAATTCTCCCCATTCCTGCAGCGAAATGCACACAGATCTCAGCCCCACTGATCCACCTGGGCAGCAGCTGGGCTCTTGTTAACATTCCCTCTTATGTGTAATGACCCACGGTTTTAAGAGTGCAGGCTGTGATGTGGGAGGGAGTTCCAGGCTTTGGAGTTGGAGCTGAAGTTGGAGTTGGAATTGGAGTTGGAAATGGAGTTGAAGTTGGAATTGGAGCTGGAGTTGGAACTGGAGTTGGAACTGGAGTTGTTGGAGTTGGAGTTGGCTGTGTTCCTATGCCCCCATTTGACACCAGGCACTGCCCTTGCCATGCTGGGAGGATAAATAGCTCAGAATTGCTCCTGCTGTGGAACTGGGGGCTGTTTGACCTGCTGTTTTCCAAGATTAATGCTCATTGTTTTTTTGGGAACTAGATCCCCCAGGGCAGCTCAGGTGGAGGTGTCTCAGAGCATCTCTGGCTGCACACACTGCATTGAGCCCCGTGCTGTTCTTCCCTTATATCTCCCCATGCAGACTGAAATCGAGGGCATTCTGAAGCAGAGGCTATTTCTCATTGCTGCCTTTTGCGCCCTTGATCCCCAGGGCCAACGGAATGAAAATCATATATTATCCAAGGAGCAAATTGGTGAGGCAGTGCTGTCGGTGCCTGGTACTGTGGGAACGTGCAGGGCTTTGCTGCTTGTGGTGCAGAGAGGAGGAAGTAAACCAGGATGGAGCAGGGTGAGATTTGCTGCCCTGTCCTCAGTGCACGGGGAAGAGATGCTATCTTTACACGATCCATTGAATTATTTGATAAGTGCTAACGTGCTGGAACCACTCAGTGCTGTGATTTATGACCCCTATTGGGTGTAGCTGCAAACCCCCCAGTGTCTCCATCTCCCTCTCTTCTCCCCAGCACTGTCTGCTCCTGAAGCCAACTATGCTATTGAGCATCTCAGTCACGTGTGGTGTACGAATGGCAGCCTGAACTCTGCACCTGTGAAAATATACGTGCATAAAAATCCACGTGGGGGGTGTTTTTCCAGCATGGAACATCACCTGGAGGTTGGGTTTATGGCATGACTTGAAATGTTTGGAGGAAAGGCTCATAGGCTGTCAGATTATGCAATGCTGGAGCAAATGCCACCAGTGTGCAGGTGCTGGAGGTGTAGATCCTGCTAGCAGTGCTGCTTTGGATCCTTTTAGTGTTTCAGGCTCTATAACTGGTTTGAAGGGCGCTGCACCACAGAAGTGACCTCTTTTCACCCAGGAAATGTCCTCCCATTGCATTTGCCCCTGTCGTGAGGTTAAACTCCGCTCTGCAATACTTCACCAAGTGCTCAAGTGGTGCAAATCAGCACTGATTGCTGAAGTCAGCCTTCAGCAGCACAATGCGTGGCCCTTCTGTCACCATCAGGGCTGCGAGCATCACAAATCAAGTTTCATAGCAGGGTTGAACCGTCTTGGGTGCGTCCTGCCCCATCCCCATCGCTCTCATCCCCATCCATGGGATAATGGGCAAATCCACGGCACAGCTGGTGGTGAAGTGCATGGCTGTCCTGCAGCAGGCAGCAGTCAGAGAGGTGAGAGCTGCCCCTGTGTTACTGTAGGCTGAAAAACCTTTCTGGCATCCGTGCCTCAAATTGAAGCAATGATTAAAGCTGTAAGGAAATCTGCATTCAGCCCAAGGCACGTCATGCTCCTTCTGCTATGGATGTTCCCAAGGGCTGGTCAGCTTGTAATTATTAACTAATTACTGCAGAATAATCACAGTGCCACAGCACGTAGGAGGTACAGGTGGTGTGGAACACGCTGTGTCTCACAAATCCCAGCCCTTTCTCATCTGTCCTTTGTATTTTGTCCATTGGGGTGGTATCTGATGGCAGCAGTGCAATGCACCGAGGTGGCCTGTGGCTGCAGCTTGGTGGTGGCATTTGGGGGACTGAAGGGCAGTGTTCCCTCTGCAGGGAGCAGCTGTGGACACGAGGAGGGCCTCCTTGGCAAGATCCTGCTTGGAGGTGACCGCATCCAAAGGCAGATCACAGGCTTGACCCTACAGCGAGAGCATTGATGTTGTGTGTTGTGGCAGCAGCCGGAGGAGTGAAATGAGCAGCCCTGGGGATGAAAGGCTGTGTGCATCCCAGCAGCAGCTGCTGGTGGCGTCACACTGTGGGGACTGCCCATGGTGACATGTGTCCCGAGCAGAGCTGCACATCTTTTGGGGTCCCATCAGACCCAGGGGACCACACAGAGCCCGTGGCACTCCTCCCTGCTGATGGGGCCATGGGCCAGCACAGCACTGGTGTGTTCTCCTTTTTAGAAGAAGAGCAGAGTCTGGAATGCTGCTTATCACAAGGAAACCTCAGCAGAGCCACGCAGAGGCACTTCCATCCCAGGGTTGCCTCCAGCTGCCCTGCTCCAAAGAGCCACAAGGTTTGCTTTTCTGCTTGTTTCGTCACTGAATCAGAGGCAGAAAACCTCTCTGTGTGGATCTGAGAGCTTCTCAGCATCGAGAGCTGCTGCTGTGCCCATAGCAAGGGGACGAGGGCATTTCCTATGTGCAAGAAGTGCAGTGGAGCCCCTTCAGTTCCATGAAAAAAGCACCGTAACTGCAGGAGAAGGCGCGTTTTTATCAAGTACCATTAGCAGCATGTGTTCTATTTAAGTCCTTAATCCCTTCCAATCCCTCCTTATTAACGATTAATTGTGCAACTAATCGCGCTATGATAGCAGCGGTGCGGGCGCAGGTTGTTGCTGTGCACACTGTGATGTGAAGGAGGTAAGAATTCAGCCCTGCACTCGGCTTGGCTCATGTGCGGGCCAGACCTCCTTTCCTGTCCCTTCAGCTCTCAGAGTTATGATCCTTTCTTATCTCGAAGCTTATCAGCTCTTGGGGCAGGAGAGGAACAGAGCTGAATGCAGCCAGTGAGCTTTGAACGCTGCTGTGCTGCAGCCCTTCATCCTGCTGAGCTCGGAGTCCCCTTGGCTCAGTGCCTGAGCACCACGTGGATCTGTGGACATGGTTTGATTCGGAGCTAAAACAGAATTGTTTCAGGATGTGCTCCCAGGACCCTCTCCTTGCACTCAGTGTTTGCAGCACCCATCTCTGCACAGCAGCATCCGAGGAATGGGTCTGGCTGTGTGTTTTCCTGCACGAGGTCCCTCCCTCCTTCGTTCCCTTGATCTCTGCAGGGCTCTGTTATCTCCCCCACTTCCCAAGGCTGCTGCAGGAATGCTCAGAGCTCGCAAGGACACCGGAGCAGTGAGTCTGTGGGAGAACAGCCGTGCTTTGGAAGTGGGGCAGGGAGTGAGGAGGTGGATGGGAGTGAGAAGATGGGGCTGGAGAAAAGAGAACCGTTCAGGGTGTTAAAACCCACCGGCTCCATTGCTCTGCCTGCCGTGCTCATGGTGACTCTGCGACTTTCAGGGCGCCGTGCTGGGGCTTGGCTTGCCAAAGCAGACGTTATTTACAGTTTAACAAGGAACAAGGTTTATCTGAACAGCGTGTGCTCGCCGAGTTCCCAGATAGGCATGAAATGTTGCCCTCCATAGGGAAGTGAGCAGAAAGCTGCGGGCACCAGGGCGTGCTTAATCTATTTCTATCTATACCTGGGATGCAGGCAGGTCCGGGTTGGGTTTAATGGGATCGTGTCATGATGGTGGGAAGGTTCCTCCAGGAGGTGCAGAAGGACAGCGGGTTCCTGCAGGGCAGCAGGAGCTCTGCACGCCTCGCCTTGGGATGCTCAGTGCTTCTGTGTCATTCCTGCCCTCTGCATGGCCTCAATGCTGGTTTTCATGCTGTTGCCCAACCCCGGGCTCTTTGCAAAGTGGAAATGCTTTGTGTGCAGAAATCAGGAGCTCTTGTATCAGCACAGAGATCTGAGAAGCAGAGGGGTGAAAGGAGCACTCGGCTCCCTCCAAGCAAAAGCTGAATGTTGAAACAGGGAGAGAGCATCAGGGTGAGAAATGCATGCACACGTGTGTGCAAAGCCCTCCGAGGTGCACAACAGGTTTAAGATTAAATAGCAGCTTAGTGCAGCCCTTGGCAGGAAGGGGACTTGCAGTGTTTGCTCGCTACCTTGCTATCATGTGACTATCCCAGAGCTTTAAATAAAACAGATTTGCAAAGAGTTTTATGTGCCTAATGCCGAGCCGTGGCACTGCTGCTCCAGAGTGTGGTCCTGGGGGGGGAACCCAGCTCAGAGCTGTGCTGGAGTGGGGAGAAATAGGTCAGGAGCACCGTCTGCATGCACTTCTTTCTCTGTTGCTGCACAAAGATCTGTGTGAGTGCAGCAGGGAACTGATTCATTAGCGCCAAGGAGCTCCTGGGTCTGAGTTTGCCACGGTCAGAAGGAGCCTTAATCCCTCCGAAGCTGTTTGCACAGTCCCTGCAGCTCCTCCTCCCATTGCTGGGTGGGCAGAAAGTGCCTGACCGGGTGCTGGAGGCATGCAGAGGGGTGCAGCTATCTGCAGCAGGTGAGGGCTGGGCTGTTTGGCAATGCAATGTGTTGGAGCAGAGCAGAGCTCCTCTAAAATGCGTGGCAAAGGGCTGAGCTGTGCATTGCTTTGGGCGCTGGTGGTGCTTCTTAGAAAAGCTGTGCTTCTGTTTGTGTTCAAGCCGTTTCTCTGGGAAGAGAGATCCTGCGAGAGCATGGGCCCTTTGCATGGCTTTTTGCAGGGATCCGACCCTTCCTTCATCCCTCCACCTATTTGTTGCTGTTCCTTTCTGTCCCACCCTCCCTCCCCATTTCTCCTTGTGCCAGAGGTGGCTGCATTTCTCAAATTCCACGCGGCTATCGGGTGTGCAGGGTGTGCTTTCTGCTTCCCTAAATAACCCCTCTCAGAATGCTTGCAGCCATTCCCTGCACAGCTGCAGGGCAGCAGCTCTGAGCCCCCTCCCCAGTGCCTTTGTCACCGGTGGATGAGGCTGTGGGTCATGGGAGGAAAGCTGCAGTGTTCTCTGTTAGACAGGGAAGGCTTCCCCTGCTCCCCCTGCTCCCCCTGTGCTGCTTTCCAGGAGCTCTGGGAGTTGTGTGTGGGCTGAGGAAGGAGGGGAAGCTCTAATTAAGAAAGAAGAGGGGAAAAAAAAAAAGATAGAGAGAATAAGGAAATGGTAATTAAGAAGCCAGCAGACCCTACACACCCTGTGGGGAGGGAATGCAGGGGTGCCCTAATGCAAGGGATCTTCTCCCATAGGGTTCTCCAGAAGCTCGGTGCTCCCACAGCATCCTTCACCCCCAGGGTCTGAGCCCTTTTTCCATGTCCATGCTGTGCATCCTGGTGCTCCTGAAGGGCTGAAAGGAGAAAGAGAGTCACAGAAAAGGGGGAGGATAACTCAATACCCTGCAGCAGCGCTCGGTCTGTCGGAGCATGGGATGTGCTGATCTGTGGGGCAGTACCATAGGGCTGCTGGCACCTTCCAACAGCGAGGGCATTGAGATGCTGCAGTGCACGCAGGCCACTGGCACTCTGTTGTGGCTGCAGCCCAATGCTGGGCACTGCTCTCAGGTTTTGCTCCAGCGAGGAATAAGCACGCAGTGTTTTGTGGCAGCTGGAATAATGTGGGTTGTTCTGGTGCCTTCCTGGGAGCTGCCCTGATCTCACCACGGGCCGGGCAGAGCTGAGAGCATCACGCAGGGCTGTGGTGTGGCAGGAGTGGAACAAACCCCTCTGTGTGCCCTCATTACTGGGCTCCTTGTTGGGATGGAGACAGACGGGAGCGGAGCTGCAAGCAGAGCAGCTTTGCATCCCACAAGAGTCCCATCGCCGAGGAGAAGGGAGGAAGGATGCATCACCATTGATTATTTACAGTGAGGGGAAAGCAATGCATGCTGTGAGCTGGATTGGAAGCCAGCCTTATGCATTTGCTGCAGGATCATTTCTCCTCCCAAATCTCCTTTGAAAAGAGAGGACAGAAAACTCCTGGCTGCCGTCATTGCATTCCTGGTGCTCTGCATTTCTTGTATTGGCTTCTGTGATTAGAGGAGAGGAAAAGATTGCAGCACAAGGGTGGATGGATGGACTCCCTGGGGACCCAAAGCTCCATTTCCAATTCTGTCCAGCACAGTTGCTGCTGTGGGATGATGGCTGTGCTGCTTGCTGCAGGGCTGCTGCAGATTGGTAGGAACTGATTGTGCTCCCCTCCTGCAGGACCACCACCTCCTGGTGCAGGGCTTTGCTCCCTGCGTGGGGGAAGGGAAATGTTGGAGCTCCACGAAGCAGAGCTCAGCAGCAGGGAGGAGCTGGGAGCTGTGTGTGATGGGCAAGGACTACTGCCTGTCCCAGGGTGCAGGGCTGTGCTGGCCCCTGGAGCAGCCCCATTCCTGTGAATGAATGGATTTGGGCTGTGCTCTGCTCTGCAGCATCTGCTGTAGGGTGGGAGCGGCCGGGAGAGGATTCCACGCCAACAGCTGAGCAGTCCATTAGATGGTGGGGGGCTGCTTTCCTTCCCTGCCCCACTGGATTCCCAGCTGTTGCAGAGCATGCAGCATCATGTCAGCACTGCACTGCATCAGTGCTGACTGTTGCCTCCGTGCTTTGCTATGTGATGTGAGGAGGGCCACGTCCTCACCTGGCTCCTGCACACAGCCCCATGGCCACGTGGGGTGTTTGCTGAGCAAATAGGGCTCTACCAGCAAAAGTCACCATTTCCCCTAAGTTGTTTCCTTGTTTGTGGAAAGGAATGGTTACTCGCAAGCCCAGCAGTGTGCTGAAGGAGGGAGGGGAGAGCTTCGTGTTGAAGCTGTGCCCAAAATACGTGGCTCTGAAGTTGCACAGAGGAGAGCCGAAGAGTTTTGCTGTACAAAGGGAAGCAATCCATGTGCACAGTCCCATCCCTTGTGCCTACGGGAGCAGTTTGCTGAACACATCACTGCAAGTGCAGCAAATACAGCTTTGAATGCAGTGCTTAAAGAATTGTTAACACCCAGTCTCAGTCATGTGATTCGTTTTCCTGACGGGATGCAGCTTTGGGCCCTTTGAAGTGTTTTAGTTACTATCTGCCTGTGTAACAGCAAATGCGGATCATTCACGCTGCTGGCTTTCATCCTGGCTTTTCTTCCTGGCCAGCTTCCAGCCGGGGTGATTTCATTTCTGCCTGTTGATGCCTGAATTCCTTTGTGCTGTTTCAGACCACTGCTGCCCTCCTTGCTCCATCCCAGGGATGGTTGCAGCCCGGAGCTGCCCCAATTCCTGGGTGATTTGAGGCTGTAAAACGAGGGATGTCATTGCTTTGCTTAGCGAACATCACCTTCTTGCAGGAAGTCACAAAGTGCCCACACTTCCTTTAGTGCACTGCTGCTAAAATTGATGGGATGCAGGCAATGGCAAGCGGTTCTTCCTTTGAAATCCATAGCGTGGGAAAGGGCCGGGCTGCTCCTGTAGCTGGGCTGCCTTCTCCTAGGGGAAACACAGTCACAGGTTGTCCCTGGTGGGGGGACAAAGCCCCTGACACCCCATATGGGGTCAGGGTTCCCTCCTGCCTGCAGGGCTGGGAGCAGGGCTGTGGGATGCTGTGTGCTGGGGGGATCGCATCCCAACTTTGGGGCACCTCGTGGCCACGCAGGGCAGGGCGAGCTCAACCAAAAACACAAACAGCCCCGCAGCCTCCATCTGTCAAACCCTTTCACACGAACCCCATCACCAGATGCCAAGTAGGTCCAGGTGAAGCTGGAAAAAAACAGCGCCAATTACGCAGAGCCATAAAGATAAGGAGCAGCCCTGTGCATAGCAGGAGAGGCAGACACTGCTATTTTTACCCCACCCCGCTTCCTCTCCGAAGAGATTTATATTTAGCAGCTGCTGGGAGGGAGGGAAAGACTCGGGGTGATCTGGAGCATCAATTCATTGCTCAGGTGTTTGTCTGCTAAAGCTTTGGTACCGTTAGAGAAGGATGAGCAGAGAGGGGAGGAGATGAAAAAAGCCATTTCCCTCACCCGCTTCTTCCTCCACCTCCAGGTGGAATATCTGGGTTATTCCCTGTGTTTTCCCTGGTCCTGGGGCTGTGGGGTGTTGTGGTGCTCAGAACCTTCCCCATCCTTCAGGTCCTGCTGCGTGGTGTGTTGTCCTGGCCGTCCCCTGCTGCTCCCTGCCAGGACTTTGACCCAGTGCTGCGGGCTGATTGGTGTCAATGGGCATGGCAGGCATGGCGAAGTGATGGAGGGGCTGCAGGGTCCCTCAGCGAGGAGCAAGATCTGTTCTGCCTGGAGGAGAGGAGGCTCAGGGGGATCTGATTGATGTCTACAAGAATCTGAAGGGATGGTGTCAATAGGATGGGGTCAGACTCATCTATTGGTGGGCTCCAATGAGAAACGGACACAAACTGAAACGTTGGAAGTCTCATCTGAAGGTGAGGTGAATCTGGAACGGACTCCTGCCCAGAGAGGATGTGGAGTCTCCTTCCTTGGAGAAACATCAAAACCATCGGGATGTGATCCAGGGTGATGTGCTCTGCTGAGCAAGGCTTGGGTGATGTGACCTCTATTGGTCCATTCCAACTTCAGCCATTCTTGGCCATGAGAAAAGCATCCTTTGTTAATGCAGCATTCATTAGTGTCAGCATCTTGGTCATCAAAGCACGTCCCTGAGAAAACATTTAAATGGCTGATGGATGTGCCTAGCATCCTCCTTGCTCACTTTGCAACTCCAAACAGCCTCACGCCTCCCATCCCACCCCCAGCCAAGCAATGCATCCTGCCTTGATTCCGGGCACACTGATCCTTCAGCTGTAGGGTTTTGCATCCCTAAAGGTGTGCGAGGAGTGGGGTGGCTGAGTCTGAGGGGTCCAGGTGAATCGCAAGGATTTGGGGGGATGGCAGTGCAGTGGGAGGCCGTGCCTCGCAGCCCTGTTTGCATTGCTGATGGTAATCTTTTAAGCTTTCGGATGCCAGCATGTCAACCCAAGTGTTCCCGTTGCCCTGGCAACGCGATGCATCGGCTCTGCGATGCTGTGTCTGATCGCATCAGTCTGGAATGCAATCACCAGGGTTTGTGCTGACCAGCCTGG
>JAOWBP010004656.1:2108368-2119976 GCA_028571105.1 Tragopan temminckii
CACGTCAGCCTTGGGATGGTTACTGAAGGGAGACGAGCCTCGCTTATTTATAGGCTTCCAGCCCTGATGCCGTGCCCGCTGCTCCCCTCCCCACGCCCTGGAGGTGTTCCCCAGCCTGGTGGGGGTGGTCAGTCGTTGTAGCTCAATCCCTCGTGTCCCCAAAGGCACCGAATGCAGAGCGGGGCTCATCCCTGCTCAATATAGCTGTCGCAGTGGCTGTATCAGGAGACGCTGAGCCATCACTGGGCTGGGGACAAGGGGAGGTGTTGGGGGGCTCTGGGCAGCAGCAGCATAGCAGCAGGGGCGGCTCAGCCTTCGCCCCGTGGAGCACTCAGGCAAGGTTCAGCGCCCATTCCTGGCTGCCCCGGCACCGCTGGCATCCACCCGCATTGGGTTTCAGGGAGGGGAGGGGATGGGTTTTGTGCCTCTTACGGCTCTGGTTACTCAGAACTTGTGTCAGTCGACAACTGGGACGGACAGAGGGACGCAGGGAGAGCACAGCCCGAGCTCGGCTCCAGCAGAAGATGCTCTGGTGCCAGGAGCTTGCTGGTAGGAAGGTTTTGCTCCACAGTGCTGATTGAGTATCCTTCTTCCTGCTGCAGGAGGGGACGCGGTGGCACTGGGTGTCCTGGGCAAGGGGGGGCTGCTGAGGGTTTGGGATTCCCATCGGTGCTTTGAGGAGCAGGGAAGAGCAGTTCTGAAGGCACAAATACACCGGATTGCTATTTAATTAATTCAGGAGAAGATGATCAGGCTCTCGTACTGATTCACCCCCTAGCAGAAAACATCGTGTTCCTCACTCAGCCTTCTCTGACATATGGCTGTTGTTTCCAGCCCACCCCCAGCTCCTGCTCACTGAAAAGCAGCAATGCTGAGCACATGCTGCGTGGGGTCTGGCCATCACGGGGACCCCCCAGGGCAGCGGGGGGTGGGCGAGGGTTCCGAGCAGAATGGGGCTCTTGGGGGCTGAGTCAGGGTGAGCAAACCATGGTCCTGCCCTGGGATTCCTGACCCTGCTGCCTCCACCTCCTCCATCCTCCTCCAGCACCGAAACCCCGCAGTACAGGCAGCTTTAGCACTGCCTGACCCAGCAGGGGAAGTGGCAGCACCATTCCCAGAGCTCCTGGCGTTCCTCCCTTCCGTAAGCTAATTTTCCCTTAAATTCTCCAAGCATAAACATGGCCCTAAATAACTGTAGCTGTGGGGGATGGTCACTGAATTGTCCTGGCCGTGTGTTCCTCACCTGTGATTGATGTCCAGGGCCACTGTGACGTGTGCCCAGGGACACGACTGCCCTATTGGGACCTACTGTGGTGGCACGGTATGGGGAACACAGAGGTGCTCAGAGCAGGATGAGGACACATCCCTGTGACCCCGAGGACACATCCCCAATGCCACCACTGCGGGGTGGCAGCCCAGACTGGGGACGTTTCCACGTGGCTCTTTTGCTGTTCCCTGCACCCTGTTCCCAGGCTGTTGCCTCTCCCCCAGGCTCCCTCCCCTCTCACCAGCCTGTGCCGCCTGTTGTTGGCTGCTTCTCAGCCTCGCAGTGCCTCTGCTGCAAACCCCACTGCGCCTTTCTCTGCCCCTTGGACTCCTTAACTGCAGCCATGGCAGAGGGAGAGGATCCGACGCTTGGCAGGAGTGAGCAGGGCATCCTCATGCAAGATCCACACCCTCCTGACTCCTGTCCTGGGAAGAGGATATTGCTCTTAAATTCTCTCCTGGGAGTCTTTGTAAGTACCCCCATCTGCTCCTCTAAGCGAGGACCTCGGGGTGTGCTTGGGTGCAGGGTGGTACTCAGTGCAAGGCTTGGGATGCCCATGGGGTTATCTGACTTGTGAGGTTCAGGGTTCAGCTCTGGGCTCCAAATACAATGGGGACAGCAAGGATTAGGAACAGTCGAGTTTGCAAATCTCTTCTGATAACGCGTTCGTGTTGCATTGCTAGCTGGCCTGCCCTTTATTTTAGGTGCTCGGATGGGGATGCTGTGGGCAGTCAGGGTTGGATTCTGCACTGCTCAGCACTGCACTGAACGTGCTGTGATTTTATGGCAATTCAGGGATTCCCTTTGCAGGGGAGCTGGGTTTTATTTTATTCTTAAATTTGCCTTTTACAGGCAGGCCTGCAAAACGTAGCTCCCACTTTTTAAACAGAGCTGGTGCTAAGGATGAAGGGGAGTCCACCGCCGGTGTCTTGGGTGATTTCCTTGCAAAACCCCTTTGCTTCTGGCATGGGGAGAGCTGGGCTGCTCTGGCTGAGTCTCTGGACAGAGCAGTGCTGCTTTCTGCTCCTGGGGGTTTTAACTTATGGGGGAATTGGTGCTTTTTGGGGAGCTCTGTGCCTTTCTGCATGAATTGGGTTGGAATCTGCTGCTGCTGTGCAGGGTGCGTGGGAAGGGGCTTGCTCATGCAGGCTCACAGCATGATGAGGGCAGGAGAGGTTTGCCAACAGAATCTGGAGAGGGCAGACCTGAGAAATGCGGGGACTGTTGGTGTAGGAAGCACCCAGTGGGGTTTATGGCACACAGGGTCCCTGCAGAGCCATGCAGGCTGTGGTGTGAGGATTGAGCAGATCCCTCCAGCACTGCTCCCAGCCCCAGAGCTGCTGGGATGAGTTCAGCCCATCTGCTCCTTGCCCTCCAGCACTATTTCATCCAACTGCCTGCCAACCTGGCTGGGGATGCCCTGGGCATTGTGCCATGCACCATGAGCAGGACCCTCATCCTGCTTCTACCCTTGGTGTTTAATTAGAGGTGTTGAACTGCGCTTTGGCAACTGCACATCACAGATCTGCTCATGCCAGGCTGCTCCAGCTCCTGGTGCGCTGTGATGTATGGTGCTGGTGCAGGGGGATGCACTGGGTTCAGCAGCACTGCAAATGCATCCCTGTCTCGGAGCAGCTGCTGCCTCCACGTCCTGTCCCCCTGCTTGCTCCATCTGCAGCCACCCTAATCACTGCCCTGTCAGAACCCATGTCTGCACCCAGAGCAGCTCCGAGCTGGTGGTGGTGTCCATGCAGGGGAATGGACAGATGTGGGGACAGCCTGAGAGGTGATGGGAGGTGATGCCAAGCAGTGCTCAGGGCAGTCTGCATGTCTCAGCTGTGGGAACAGCACGGCCCTCCCCATTAAGCATGTATCTAGGTCACGATCAGCTCACTGCTCCGGCCTGTACAATTAAATGTGTGGCAGAAGAGACTTCCTAAGCTGTTGTCTTTATGCCTTTTCTGAAAAAGAAGCAAACCAGAGAGCTGCAGCCCAACCTCTGCCATTCATCCATGTTTATGCTCAGCCAGCACAGAGCAGAGCCCAGCACTGGGAGCAGCTTATCCAAGCTGCAGGTCAGTTTCCTCGCCCAGAACCTTGGCTTTGACTCCAGCAAAACGCAGGGACTGGTGGCTCCAGGCTGCCACCAGCTGCTGCAGTACCCGAGCTTGCTGCCGCTCCGCTCGCTTTGCAGCCGTGACATTTAATAGCTTTTTAATTGCACATGAGGGAATCACAGTGAAGAGACAAAGCGAAGTATCAAATACCTGGAGCTGGCACGTAGGCGGCTCGGCTGCTCCGTGCCATGGCAGAGGCTGCAGCACTCAGTGCAAGTTCCCCATCGCTCTCTGTTGCACCGAACGGAGCTAACACAGATGGCTGCTCCCTGGCTTTTGCCCCATGTGTCCTTTTGGAGGTGGATTTTGGCACCTCTGGGGCAGGTGGCTGGCTCTCCGTGCAGCCCTCAGGTGTTGCACTGAGGTCTGTGGTTGCACCACATCACTGCACTGTGGCTGCTTCTTTGCATGCCCCCAGCGCAGACGTCGCTTCCCCGCTGCCAAAACCTCAGCAATAGGCGATGAGCAGAGCTCACCATCATCAATGTGACACTGGGGGCGTGAAGTCCCCCGTGTGCTTGCTGCAAGCTTTCTTCCTGGAGTGCTAAAAGTACAGCTCTGAGGCTCACAAGCGTATATTTATCCCGAAATGTGGTCATTTAGTTTTGCTTTGAACCGTTTGCCACTCTGAGGAGCAAACTGCACCCCTGCATTGCCGTGCACAGCGAGCCCTGAGCACACTGTGTGAAGGCAGGGAGAGACCCCAGCAGAGCACAGAGCTGTGGGTGCTGAGCATGCAGGTGGGAAGGCAGAGGTGTCATTACCACCATTCCCATGAGTAACACCCCCACAGAGATCTTCACGGTGCAGTGAGGATCAAAGCATCCCAACTGTGAGCAGAGCTGCTGCCCGGCTGCCGAGCTGCTCAATGGCTTGGCTGGGATTTTCCCATGCATAGTTTCCCACCCAGAGTTCTACTTCGTGCCTCCGCTTGGCTTTTCCCAGGCTCAGCATCCTGGTGTGTGACAGCGTGGGTGCTCAGTGCCCGTCACAACACCCCGCAGTGGGGCACAGGCAACGTGCAGGGCTGGAGGCGGCGTGCGTATCCCGCTGGAGGGATGAGGGCTGTTTCTGCATTACAGCCCTGAAAGCTACAGTCAGAGAGAGCTGTAAACAGCTCGGGAGGATTTACTGAGTCGGCAATCCCGCAGCACGCAGCTCAGCTCAGCCCCGATGCTGCGCTCGCTGCCTGAGCGCTTGGGAAGCTCACAGGGCTGTGGGGACGGCTCTGCTCGGAGGGCTGCAGCCCTGCACACGGGCTGGGGGCTCTGCTGGGGGACGCACTGCCCCTGAGCCCCCCCCCCGGGCAGTCTCTGAGTACCCCCTGGGCTGAGCCCTGCCATGGCATCGCAGTGGGGATGCAGCCGGGCAGCCCGCGCCGAGTAGTCCTGGGGGATCCAAATCTGCTGGAGATGGAGGTAGGTGCTGTGGTCGTCGGGTATGGGGAGGGTGGGCAAAGAGATCTCATTTCTGGTGCTGACAGCGGGATCCAGACATGAATACTCAATGCGTGGAGACCAAGGGGTGATCTGTGCCGGAGCGGCAGAGATGGGGTGGGAAGCTCCACTGGGAGCTGAAACCCTTAACGTGCTTCTGATTATCTGTAAGAAAATGTACTGTCAGGCTGGGAAATGAACGGAGGCAGCTGCTGCTGTCCCCTCTGTCTGTACGGGGTTGGTGGCAGCCAGCAGGCGGGGCACAGAGGGCATGGGGCAAAGCAAGGAGGGCATAGGGCTCCTGCTCCCATCCCTGCTGCAGGCTTGGAAGGCAAGTGGGAGGTGTGAGTCAGGGCTTCTGCTTCTGTTTTCAATGCCTGGGGTGGGAATAATGGCTCTGATCTGCACGGCACGGGGCTGGGAACCTACATGGGGATGGGAAGGGACTGGGGACATCCCACGTAACGCCAGGCTGATGGCAGTGAGCAGCTCACAGGAAGGATCTGCGCTGAGTTCTGCTTTGCTCTGAGCCTCCCCGGGGAGATGGGCCGTGGGGAGAGCTACACTTCGTTAATGACTACCCAAAAATTGACCTCCCCACGGCCACGTGGCATTAGCTCATCTCCTGTGCCTCCTAATAGGTTGCAGCATATGGAAACCAAAATAGTTTGGAGCATGAGTAAGTGTCCCGAGAGCTATCTTCTGAACTTTGTGATCATTGTGCAATTTCTTAAAATGGGTTTCAATCCCTCACAGCCCCGTGGTGTGCTGGGTGACCCAGAGCCCTTTGTTGGGGACACAGCTGTGGCCCTGAGCTCCTCACCTTCTACCTGGGCTTTCCCCCATCAAACCTGCAGCAGCAAACAAACCAGCGTTGCATAATTGTGCCCGGCCGTGGCCCTCCAAGCACTGTTTGCTCAGCTTATTAGCTTGAGCCTTTTGCATATCTCAGCTCTCCCGGGCTGAACTCGGGCGATAAGAATAATTTTCCTCCTCTCATCCTGCATTCCTCCCGCATCCCACATCAGCTCCCCCCTCCAGCCTGCCTGGAAAACAAGCATGGGAGATGGACGGTTTCATTTCAGCGTGCTTACCAGAAGGTTTTGCTGCATGTAGGGAAAGTGTGGCTGCTGCTAATCCCCCTGCTAAATCTGCTGCACAGTCATTTAGGCTGGCTGGGGTTTAGCAGGCACTGCCTGCTAATGCTGCAGAGATCTGTATTGTCTTTTTGTTGTTGTTGTTGTTGCCGCTTTCAGAGCAATAACCTGATGTGGCTCTCACATGGTTCTGCCCTGTGTCTGAGATAGGGCAGAGCTTTCTTGTGGTTCTGGGAAAGGGATTTTGCCCCAACCACAGCAGCACAACGGGCAGCATCAGTGCTGTGCCTCCATCGCTGTGCTCCCAAAGAGGCTCCCCCCAATAAATCCCAGAAATGGGATTTGCAGGAGCTCAGCACTGCACGAGGTCAGACCCCACCGAGGCCGTTTTCAGGACTGGGATCAGCGATTCCCAAACCTTCCTCTGTTTCTTCAAAGCTCCTGGGGTGCAGCTGGGGCTCCCCACCTCCCTCCACCCAAACCCTGCAAGCGTTTCACAGGGGTCCTTCTATGGAAACAACACAAATTCAGCTCCAGGATAAAGGGAACTGGAGGCTCTGCTGTGGCAACGCCGCATTTCATAGAAGTTTGAGCCACTTCTCCCTTTCGTTGCCCCATTTCACATTTCCTGTTCCAGCTGCTTTTCTTTTTCCACTGCTATTTTTTGTCCTTTGCTGTCTATAAACGGTACATCTGGGGTAACAGCCTGCTTCCTGCTGCCTCCCACTTCTTCCTGCCCTTAAGAACCAAAAGCAAAACCCTCCCCTGGACTGAAGGGGAGCACCAAGCACAGCACCTGCAAACTGCAGGTTGGGTGGGTGGGTTCTTTTTGGAAAATGCTGATCCAAAAGGGATGGAGCCACGTGCAGCTCTGCCCTGGAAGCAGGCAGGGGCTGCTTGTTTTTCCCTTTTCTTGCATCCTTCAGTACCTTTCCCCTGTAACAGAGGGATAAGAAAAGCCCAGCCTAGGGGCTGGGGGCTGCACAGAGCTTGTAGTTATCTGTGTTTTCCTCCCATGAGGCTGAAAACACTGCAAGAAGACCCTTATAAGGAGCACCAGTGCCCCTGGGTGGTCTCCAGCAAGCACGAGCCATGCCTTATATAAAACCCTACAAATCCCATGCTGGGCACTAGGACAAGCATAGCCCCTGGCTCTGTGTCCACAGCAAGGGAGGGACATGAAAACAAGGGGGGAGCGTTTCCCTGCTCCTCTAGCTCAGCTCAGCACTTGTCACAGACAGGAACCTCGATAAGCAGCATCTTGAGAACATTCCTCCCTCCTGCACAAGGCATTTCCCAGTGATAAAACACTCCTAAGTAATGATCTCGCGGCGTTATCCCTATTAAAGGGTCACTCGGGGAAAATGTGATGGAAATGAGAAATTATTCAGGTCTGCCAACAGTATTTAACTTTCAAGCAGCTCTTAATTAGAAGCCAGGAGCCATTTATACAACCGTTGAGATTTGCATAGGAATCTGCATGTAGAAGCTGGGAAGAATGATGATTTTTGAGTGGTGAAGCAGCATACTGGGGGACTGGGGGAGGCTGGCCTGGGGTCCAGGCTCTGTGAGTATTTGAAGCCCAGCCTCAGGAAGGTGGTTCTCTCTCTCCCAACTCTTCAATTTTTCCATCTTTAAACGGAGATCATTGTGTGCCTGCAGTTCCCAGCAGGCAACCACTGGGTTGCACAGTCCCTGCTCTGATGGGAGTTCAGATGAGGGGTTTCCATTTCAGCTCCTCACTGCTTTCCCCCAGCGCAGAGCTGGTTCCCAGCACTGTGTGCAGCCCAACGAGCCCCCAGCACCGCATGTTCTTTGCTAAGAGCCCAAACCAACCCTGGACAACAATCAGTTATGTCTGTGCGCTCCGACTGGGATTCCACCAGTACCCAACCAGCTGGGTTGATGGCTAGACTTGATGACCTTAGTGGTCTTTTCATACCTGAATGATTCTATGGCTGGAAAATGCTTGAGCAGACAAAAAAATAATAATCCAACTTCTGGTTAGCTATTTTCCTGCTCTTTCCTATTCTGGTTAGCTATTCTCTTGCTCTTTCCTCCCTGCCCATCATTCCATGGCACTGAGGCTCCCCCACCCAGGGCCTCAACCTGCTGAGCTCTGCCCTCATGTCTGATAGAAGCATTGAGGTCGGAGAGACCTCTAAGATCCCCAAGTCCAACCCCAACCCATCCCCACCACACCACTCAATGCAACATCCACCCTTTTCTTGAGCACCTCCAGGGACGGTGACTCCCTCACCTTCCTGACCAGCCGGTGCCAACGCATCACCTCTCTTACTTAGAAGAAATGTTTCCTGATATCCAACCTACCTTTCCTAATATCCTCTGCCCACAGCTGGATAAGGGGGACGTGGCCACGCTCGGGCTGCCCTCCACCACCGGCCACGGTGACACCGACGGCCCCATCTGCCTGGACGTCCCTGATGGCACTCCGGACCCCCACAGGACCAAGGCAGCCATCGAGCACCTGCATCAAAAGATCCTCAAAATCACCGAGCAGATCAAGATCGAGCAGGAAGCTCGTGATGACAACGTGGCCGAGTACCTGAAGCTGGCCAACAACGCGGACAAGCAGCAGGCATCGCGCATCAAGCAGGTCTTTGAGAAGAAGAACCAGAAATCGGCGCAGACCATCGCGCAGCTGCACAAGAAGCTCGAGCACTACCACAAAAAGCTGAAGGAGATCGAGCAGAACGGCCCGTCCCGACAGCCCAAAGATGTCTTCCGGGACATGCACCAAGGTCTCAAGGATGTCGGGGCAAACGTCCGTTCCAGCATCAGTGGATTTGGTGGTGGTGTGGTGGAGGGTGTCAAAGGAGGGCTCTCGGGGCTGTCCCAAGCCACCCACACCGCCGTGGTGTCCAAGCCTCGGGAATTTGCCAGCTTAATCCGGAATAAATTCGGCAGTGCAGACAACATCGCCCACCTGAAGGACACGTTGGATGATGGGCACCCTGAGGAGGCCTCACGGGCGCTCAGCGGTAGTGCAACATTGGTTTCCAGTCCCAAATACGGCAGTGATGATGAGTGCTCCAGTGCCACCTCAGGGTCAGCTGGTGGCAGCAATTCTGGGGCCGGCCCCGGTGGGTTGGGGAGCCCCAAATCCAACACGCTGGAAGGCCATCACAGCAACTTTGACACCATCCTGGAGGAGCTGAGGGAGATCAAGGACAGCCAGTCGCACCTGGAAGACTCCATGGAGGACCTCAAGGCACAGCTGCAGCGGGATTACACCTACATGACTCAGTGTTTGCAAGAGGAACGCTACAGGTATAGGGCTGAGAGTGGGGGGGGGCAATATGTGTCACCCAGGGTGGCTTTAGGGGGATGATAAGGGAACCTTCCTGGGCTTGTGACTGAGCCCTGCACACTGGGGATGGTGGGAGCTGCACCACAGAGGATCAGGAGGTACGTTACCATCATCAGCCCCAGGCAGGAGGGAGGTGGATCCAAGGGCTGTGGTTCTGGGGGGGGTCCCTCCAGTGCCAGTGCCCCTCTGCCCCCACACACAGGTATGAGCGCCTGGAGGAGCAGCTGAACGACCTCACCGAGCTGCACCAGAATGAAATGACCAACCTGAAGCAGGAGCTGGCGAGCATGGAGGAGAAGGTGGCCTACCAGTCCTATGAGAGGGCACGGGACATCCAGGTAGGGGAGCACGGGGCTCAGCCTCACATTGCACTCTCCACCAAGGGGGCCAGAAAGGGACCCTGGGGGCAACAGAGGGAGGGACAAAGGGAGCCCCTTTTCCAGCTGTCAGCACCATCCAGATTGGGTCCTTGCTGTGATGTCGTCTCAGCAAGAAGCTGTGTCCCCAGAATGCTGTCTGTGCCAAGGAAGTCCCTGCTGTCTTAAAATCCCAAGCTGCTCACGGCCATGCAAGGCTCAGGGTGGGATAATCTACACTTGGGCTAACATATCATCCCTGCTATCCCAGTTTGGGTAGGTACCCATGGTACAGAGGCCATCCCCAGCACAAAACAGGGCACAGATTCACAGAGGGAAACCCATTCTACCACCCATCACCATCAGAATGGGTTTGTGCACATAGCAGAGCTACACAAGCAGCACCTTGCACAGAGCAAATCCCCAAAGCCCTCATTGCCACCAAGTGGTCGTAACACAACTGCACCCTGCAGGAAGCAGTGGAATCCTGCCTGACGCGGGTGACCAAGCTGGAGCTTCAGCAGCAGCAGCAGCAAGTGGTGCAGCTGGAAGGAGTGGAGAACGCCAACGCCCGGGCACTGCTGGGCAAATTCATCAACGTCATCTTGGCTCTGATGGCCGTGCTGCTCGTCTTCGTCTCCACCATCGCCAACTTCATCACACCGCTTATGAAGACCCGCATGCGCATCCTCAGCACCGCCCTGCTCGTCCTCTTCCTCTTCTTCCTCTGGAAACACTGGGACTCCATCACCTACTTTCTGGAGCACGTCCTGCTCCCCAGCTGATCCGCAGCACCGGGGTTTTTCCATTTCCCAATGGAGGAGAGGTCGGGAGGGGACGGGGCTCCAGAGCCTTTGGTCATTTCTTTGTGCACTCTTTGGTTGCTTTCCTGGCCCTCAGTCAGCTGTGGTCGCTCAGAGCACGGTGAAGTCGGTCCTCTGGGATGCTCAGGGTGGGGGAATTTGGGATGAAATTGGTAATGTAAGTGGTGTTGGGTTTTTCTAGGGGGGAGTTTGGCTGTTTGTTTTTGAGGTTTTTTTTTTTAACGTTGCTCTGTTCTGAAAGTCAGTGGGAAGGTCTTCTGCAGAGCCCACCTCAGGGCTGTTGGTAGAGAGGATTGAGCTGGAGCAAACCCAGCTCTGGGAGAACTTTCTGTACAGAGAGGAGTTACCGGGGCTGGCTTTTCCCTTTCAATCTGAAAGACAGCAAAAAAGATGGAGCTGAAGCAAAGTACGTGGCAAAGGAGGAAGCAGGTCCAAGGCAAGCATCACTGCTCCCAGCGAGCTCACAGCAGGACACACATCTCACCAGCTTTTCCAACCCCATCACCAGGACCAAGGGCAAAGCAGGGCTGCGGTGCTGTCCCTACGCAGACCCTGTGCCAGAAACAGCATCAACACCGACACAAGCGAGACCCCTTCTATTGGTTTCCCCTCATTTATTTATTTCCCCTTCCTTTGGCTTCAGTTGATCTGGTCTCTTCAGGGACACCCAGACTTTCCAGCATCACGCCACTGAGTTTTCCAGCCTCTGCAATGTGTTGTGTGCGTGTGTGTGCGCGGTTTTTAAGTTAATTCAAGACTCTGTTTCCATTTGTGAATCAAAGCTGGTAGCGCCGGGGGAGGTGGGCAGCTGCCTCCCCAGCCCTACACAAGAGCACAGCATGCAGTCTTGGATGTTTCTTAAATTATTTCATACCTATATATTTATGTAATATATCTACACACACACACATACATATATATATATAAAAATATATATTAAGATCTATCCACAGTCAGATCCTCCTCTGGTGCAAATGGGTGCAACTCCACCAACTTCGGAGGCACTGAACCAGTTTGCCTCAGCTGAGAATTTGGCCTTTAGCAGCTGCCCTGCTCTGCAACCCCATGCACGGGGCTGGTTTGGGGCAGGGGGTCCCGGGGAGGGGTGCATCACTTCTGACCTGGGCACAGCTGGGAGTATTTTGGCCACCAGGTGGGTACCAGCCTGAATGCATCAGGG
>JAOWBP010004656.1:2135833-2147605 GCA_028571105.1 Tragopan temminckii
ACCGAGCAGCTCCAGGTTCATCGCGGCCGCCGCCCCGCTCCGTCCGTCTCCGTCACGCAAGGACCCCTCCGGGGGCCTTCGCCGCGCGCCGGGCTGCCCTCGGCATCCGCCTGACGGAAACCTTCGCTCTTCCCACCGCCGGCTCCGCGATCAGACCGCTACAACGCGGCTCACGCCCGTCCCAACCCTACGCGGCGAAGCTCGGAGCTTTCCGTCTCTCGGTGCTTTTCAGGCGGGCGGCGCGGCGGCGTTCAGGCAGTGCGGCGGGCAGCCCCGCGCGTGCGCACACGGAAGGTCCGGGCGGCCGCCGCGACCGCGACGCAGAGTTCCGGGACGCGAAAGGAACGGGCGGATTGCGGACCCAGCGGTTTATTGAGAGCGGCGCCGAGGGCTGAACTCACGGTCGCGTCTCTTAGAGCACGGAAACGCGGTTAGTACAAAAACAAAGTAAAAATACAACGATTCAGGGCAGACGATTCCGGTTATTGCACTTTTTTTTTTTTTTTTTTTCCTCGTAGGCGCCTGGTAAGCTCGTTACATTTTGTTATAACGCCGTAATACAGAGCACTGTAACATAGAAAAGCGATACAAAATACACGGGATCTACAACAGTTCCTATTTTCTTGCTGCTTCAGAGCTGAAGGCCACGGGCTGCCCGTAACGTGGGCAGGAGGAAGCCTCTGAATGAAGGGCTTTGGCCATTCAGCCCTGTGCCATCCTCAGCCTTTGCTCCCAGCTCCTTTTCCTCCGTAGTGTTTGCAAGTGAAGGCTGAGCGCTGGCAGAGCAAGGCTCAGCACCTGGCACTGTGTTCTCGCACCTTGCAGCTCTACTGCTGCTTCCTTTGGGTCCCTATGAGCAGGTAAACTCCTCCTTGACCTGTGCAAAGAAAGCTTGCATCTAAAATCCTACAGCTGAGCTGCCCTTGGAGCAGGACAGAGCTCCAGGAGGGGTGTTATGGTGTAGGATGGCAATTCTTGATCTGAGCATGCCATCCCACACAGGTGGCAGTGGTTACAGATAGCAGGATCTTTTAATACAGTTCCTATTAGTCTTGATCACCATACTCTTAAAAAAAGAGAGGGGGGAGGGAGGGAAGACATTTTAAAGATCAACTGTGAAAGCTCTCCTCTCAGGAAGAACTTTATAGTCAATGGGAAAAGTGCAGAGAAAGCAGTGCAAAGTTTGGGAAAACCTGCCGAGCTGTGATGCTGCACATGCAAGAAAACAAACTGAATAGAAACAAGACAAAGCAGCTGCAAAGAACAAGGAAAAGGCAGCAGAGGAGTGTCTGGAATGGCTATGTGGGGAAAGCTATACAAGAAGTTTCTGGAAGAGCATATACAGAGATTGAAGTTTTATTCATACATTTATTTACACAAGTTATATCTATTAATTGCAAGAGACTGACCTTGACTCTCCTTGTTTTAAATAAGGTTATAACCACCACGCACAGTAAAGGAGTTAATACTATTAGTGTCATGGGTGGCATGAACGTGCACCAGGGCAGGGTGATGCCCAGCAATTCTACTTTGGAAAAGCATTTGTTCTTCTGTCTGTATAGAGCCACATTGTTAATGCCATCACAGACTGCTTATAACATGTGCAGGCAAGTGAAAAAAAAAAAAGGCTTTTTTTTTAAATATAAAAAAGCATTAAGTCTGTCTATTGCACAAAGAAGGAAAGAGTTAAACTAAACTACTACTGCAGGATTACGTATCCCTTTCCTTTGCTCAAGCTGTTTAACAGGCAGATTATCAGTTGTAATTTTGTTATGTGCTAGCCAATAAATTCCAGCAACAAGGTGCAGTAATTCCACATGCCTACAGTTCTGGATGCACTATGCCAGCTTCCCTGGGAAACAAAGCCATTGGGTGCCCATCCCCTGCAGCTGGGAAGAACTGGAAACTCAGTGAGAACTTGCCCACTCTATTTCCTCATGTAGTAAACAAGGTGCAGTTTCTATCTCAGTCTCCACCCCACAGGTTTGTTGCCCAGAAATGCAAAAGACACAGGGCGAGAACATTCGAGAGTAACCCACTTCATGAGGGCACCAACAGAGCCAAATTAGAGATCCCAGAGTGAAGCAATCAGATGAATGGACACACAGAAGCTACTGAAGAAGAATGCATGACCTGTTTTCCCTTGACTATGTTCTCACCAAGCACGTGAAATTATATAAAAGCTGAAGAAACCTTTTTTTTTTTTTAAAAAAAAAAAAAGAAGTCTGTCATAGTTAGTACAATTTAAAACTGTCTTTGCCATCACAACTAATTCAAACCCCAAATGTAATTAAAATGAATTGGCATTTTCCCCACGGGCAGTCATTAGATGTAATGACTTCATGATTCTGTGCTATGTAATCTGAGCAGTCTTCCATTTTACCAGAAGACTGTGAAAAGAAAGGTCAGGTTTCTTCAGACATTCAGATAACTATTATGAACCAAAACTACCAGAAAAGAGCTTGTTTACAGAACTAAGAGGTGAAGGGTACATAAGAGATAAATAGCTTATAACTTGGGGTCTCTTAACTGCAGTGGAACAGTAGATAATCCCCCTTAGGTAAAACACGGAAGCTTTGCTCCTGTCAATGTAAACATTTGGAGTGTTGCACAAAGCTAATACAGATACAGATCCTCTTAGCTTCTGAACACCTTCTAGCCTAAAGCCTCTACTTTCTCTTTCCTCTGACCGCACTGTAATTGGTGCCAATCTCTAAGTGATTGGGATAGAGTTATGTGTGGACTGAAGGCCACCGAGGACCATCGGTTCATGGGAAGAGAGCTGTTACTTTACTCAGTAAAGACTGTCACGATCAATTCCTAGCAACACAGATGCTACCCAAACACACAAGATGCTTTTGTTCGATTGGTGTTTGCGTGGGATTGGCAAAAATCCCTTTCAGTTCAGGGGAGTGGATTTTCTTTTTTTCCCATCGTACTCGCACAACTCCATAATAAAAGCTGCAGCAGGGAAACTAGCATCAATGGGGTGTGCTGGGGAGATGACTCTGACTGCTGCTCGAGATGGAACATCCCCAAGGTCTCACCTCTACGAGCAATCTTCTGGTTGCTATTACCTGTCCCACTCATGTTAGCCACAAAGAGCTGCATCTGAAGAAGCCATCTGCAGAGTTAGGGGTTCAGAATTCTCCCACAATTAAAAATCTTCTGCGCTTCCTTTTCAAGTAGAGTCATCCAACCCTTTGTTTGGGTGCTCAGAGCTCGACTTGCAGAGCCTGTCCATGATCCCCTGCAGCATAGGTTGGACAATCCCCAAGAGAGGGCGCTGGGAGGAATCTCCATCCCAACAGGCTTCCATCAGCTGCCAGCATTCCTCGTCAAACACAGGAAGGCGCTCAGGGCGAACTCCTGGGAAACAGAGAGGGACCCCCAGTCACCATCACATAGGACAGCACCTCTGTCTGATGTCCATTACTTTGGTGCAGGTTGAAGTGACCAAAGCGGACTGTTTAGAGTTTAATGCTACTGATAAAGGTTTACATTGCAGCAAGACTCCTGAGTCAGCTCTGGGAGCATTGCTGAAGTCAGTCAGGAGCCCACGCCCTTCCAGAGGATGGCCAATGTGTTTGATTTCACTGCAGCCTTCTCTTCATGATTATTTGGGAGCAAAATGAGCACTCTCCCCAGTAAAAAGAAATTTGTCCTTCCCATCACCCCCCAAATACACTCTCAATGGTATTTTGGGGAGCAAGTTCTTGAGAAGCAGCAGTGAGTGTAGCCTTTTGACCAAATACAAAACTCACTCATCTGAATTAATCTTTTTCACATGAGAAAGGCAGAGATTATATGGACGACGACTCAGGACACAAAGTAGTACAACATCCTGATACTGTGATGCAGCATTAAGGGTGAAGCTACCACAAAATACAGTTCTGTGCTAAACCTACAGAGGCATAACAGAGTAAGTTTAGATTTTGGGGAACAAGTGCCAATCTTTCACATAACATCCAACCTTATGACAGCTTTCCAAGCATACTGCATGTTCAGCATGTGAATGTACAGATCACCAAGGCCTCCAGAAATTGCAAGAGATTAAGCATTCTTTAAGGGATCATGCTGTGGTTGGGTAATTCTGGCATCCAGCTTACATCATAAATATTGTAGAGGGTTTACATGGTTTATTAGTTAGCACAACCACCTTCTTGCCACGGTGTCACAGGAGCTAACTGAAAGCCTGTTCATTTTATCCCTGCTGATTTCTGTTAGATTTTCAGTAGAATATATCCAAGTTTAATTAGACAAATGTCAGCCTTTAAACAGTCAGCGACAACACAACTTGCATTCTTACCTTTCAGTTACAAGAGGATAAAAATTATTTCCTCATCTCCAATTTTACACAAGCACAAAGCATCCCCCAGAGTTCAACATAAGCCATTCATACCTCTTCTAACGTTGTTCCAAAGGTGATCTTTGCTTGCACATCTCTCAAAAGCCTCTGGCAACTTCACATGTCCCGAACAAATGTACCAAAACAGAATGCCAAATGCGTAAACATCCACTGAGTTATCGTATTTTCCTGTGACAAAAATATATTTCATCAGCAGGGCAAACAAGTACTTCAGTGTTAGTAGTGAGAACCACCTGAATAATATTTTCCAAATTAAATGCAACTTCACTTTCCAATTACATGAGTTTTAGCCAGTAAAGCTTCTGAATCAGACAGTTCTCCCCTCTTTCACGTAAGCAAAGATTTGAGATGCACAAAAACCAACACATACATGCATTGTAAGCATGCAGTCTTCTGATTTTTTTTTTTAAATCTATTATTTTTCCCTTCATGAGGAAGTTGATAGATTAGTTTAGCATAACGGCTTTCAAAATTCAAGCCAGAGTGAGACAGCAGTGGATTCAGTCAGCAAGCATACCTGTAAAGAGTTCAGGAGCCATATGAATAGGTGTGCCTACAATACTGCCAGACATCATGGCTTCTGGTTTGCAGAACCCCAAGTCAGTGATTTTGGCTCGATTCTTTTTGTCAAGCTGTAGAGGAATTCACACACAGCTGTGAATCACAATTCTCAGTTTTATTACTGCTTTTTATTATTATGG
Source organism: Tragopan temminckii (assembly GCA_028571105.1). NCBI lineage: Eukaryota > Metazoa > Chordata > Aves > Galliformes > Phasianidae > Tragopan > Tragopan temminckii. The sequence continues at coordinate 2,140,904 of JAOWBP010004656.1, forward strand.
TTTTGATTGGTGTTTGAAGGATTGAACATTTGTTCTTAAGGAGGCTTCCCTGATTGTTTGGCTGCTCATGAACATTATCTAGGTAAGCTCAGCAACAAAACATGCCTTCACTTGTCTTCTACAGGGTGTGGTTTGGGTTTAATAAGGCTGAGAAATGGAAGTCCTACTGCTAGCTCATGCTCTGTACTTTCAGGAGGTGAGACTCCACCGCTCCCTTTCCCCTATACTGACTGAAACTGAGTTAGGGAAACCCTGCTGCAAGGCCAGATGTTGCTAATGATATCACAAGTTAAAAGATCTTGTACAAAGTAAGCTATGGCATTTATAGCACGCTTTCCCTCCTGCTTAAAGAGAGTCCAAAAAGACTTTGGAATTAGTCATTCACAAAAGTTTTCCTTACCAAGACGTTCTTAAGTTTGATATCCCGGTGCACAAGTCCCTGACTGTGAAGATAACGGATTCCTTCAACCACATCCAAGGCAATCTGTAATCGTGTTTCTAATTCTAGCCCAGCCTGCAGAATAAACACACACAGACCTGGTTCCTACAAGAGGAAGTTATGCTTACTCTTATTTACCAAGAAAATACTGAAATCCAATTCTTCCAACTCTTGCAAGATCATCCTCTTGAAAAAAAAAATTCCAGCAACAGAAACAAGAGGAGCTACTGTTACTACTTTCCCAATGCAATACTTACACCAGGCTGAGAACCAGTAGTCTTGTTTACCACCCCCTGAACACCAGTGAGAATGTTGCTGTAGCCACATCACGCTCTATTAACATATACATAAAAAGGCATATACAAATACACAGACTGCTGTTACCTTTAGTCCTGTATAGAGGTCTCTATGCAACCGTTCCATTATCAGTAGGACAGCAATGCTGGAACCTCCTCCATAGCCATAATCTATCACAGAGCCATGGAGATGCACGAGCCGCTCATGTGACTGCAGAGACCTAGAGGAAGTTGAGCACAGAAAGGTGATCATTCTTACATCCTTCCCTCCACCCAGGCCAAACCTCACCTTCTAAAGGAAAAGTGACCAAAAGCTGCAGCTTCAGCATTACAGAAGTAAGATACAGTAGGACAGTTACCTCAGAGAGGACAAAGACTGGAAAAGAAGGACTGATTCAACACCAGAAATCAGGGAAGGAAGAACTGCTTGCTATCATACTCCATTAATTCTAATTAACTGAAAATCAGCAAGCACTTGAACAGCGCAGACACCAGGGAATCCGATTAAGACAGGAAAGAGCTTGCCTGCCCACCATTCTGTGCCTGTCACATTCTGAAAAGCTGTCTTGCATCTGCTAGAAACTGCAGCTTAGCATTTCATGAGGTCAGTGCACTGAGTGCAAAGCAGAAAAAACAGCAAACAAGATTCTGCCTATGCAAATAGTGGTCGTTTGTAGCAGTGAATTTAAGGACATCCATATGGAATGAGAAAAACACTTGTGAAACATACCTCATATAGTGAAACTCAAGTGCAAGGTCATTCCAGTGCTTCTCATCTGGAGGAACAACAGATTTCAGTGCACAGGGGAAATGCCCTCCCCAGCTGTCACACAGATAGACCACGCCATACTGTCCTCGGCCCAGCTCACGGCCCAACTTTGGTTTGCCTGTAAGGCATAATATCATTTTAATTAGAAATCAAAGCATATTTACTCCTTCCTACTACATACAGAGCATGCTCTCAGGCTGGCAGGCCAGAGCTTTTCACAGGCCAGGAGCTGCATAATTCAAGGTACTCAGTACATGTCAGATGGAGGCTCACTGAAGTACTTCAGTGCAGAGCAGAACATGCCTCCCACCCTTTTCCACCCACTGACTGCTTCAGAAGTAGGAAGGCTCAGAACGCAGAACATCAAGCATTGCTCACCATGTAACAGCACATCCTGGAGGGACCTGCTCTCCAGCGACAGTCGCGCCAGCCGAGGGGCGTGATCCTTCCTCACCTTCAGCCACAGGTCTTCTGTTTTCTCCAGCCTGCCAGAATGGCCATCTTCTAACTGTAAGAGATATCACACATGCACTGTCACCCTGCCTGGTCTAAAGCCCTCAGTGTAACAAGGTCGAGGATCCTCCTTAAAGCATCTCTAAAAAATAGGATCTTGTATTAGGACACTCACATCAGCTCTACCACCTTCACAACAGCAGCGTTAACTGCACAAATTATTCTTTTAACAATTACAAATCTTCTTGTTTTGTGCATTGCCACCCTTGGAAAGCTCTCCTTAGCAGCTCCTAAAACTCACCTGCCGCAGGGAAGCTGCAAAAGCCTCATGGGAACTGTTTAGCCTGGTCCTGAACTGGCTGCAAATGCTCTTGGCTAACTTGGATGCACTGAGGCTCTCAATAGCATCCTGAGCAACTTTCCTCTTCCAGTCACTGGTGATGGCAGGTGGGCTGACCCACGTAATCCGCTGGATTATCTAGTTAAAAAAAAAATGAAACAAATAAGCAAAACCAATCTGGAGGTTTGTTACCACTCAGTCCACATTGCAACTATTTGGGAAAAAGTCACATTCCTCTCAGTCATCCATACGAGGAACTCAAGAGAGAGAATGCAGTAGAGTCACCGACAGCTATTAGAGCAGAGACTTGTGAAGCATGCATGCTTTAAGACAACCCTAAAACAAAGACTCAATGCAGTCTAGCCTGCTTAGATGGAGAATAGTGAACTGAATCAAGACTTTGCAAAACAAAAGGGAAACACAAGAAAAATCAAAGCAATTATCCAAAATATGAACAGCAAATGTTTCAAAATACTCTTCATTCTTCTGCTGTTTCAGAACAGAAGGAAACAATATTAAAGAGGCATTTGCTTTAAATTAAATATTAGCATTCCCAGAAATAAACTATACACAGTGCAGAGAGAAAGCAATAGCTTTCCAAGGCACGTGCCCAGAGTCTAAATTTACAGGGCAGCCAGACATATTCAAGTATTTTCCTTCAAAAAACGTCTCACTACACAATAATGCCTACTAAGAGCAATAGAGATGCCCAAACCTGTTTGATCTGTTCCCACAGCATCCTGGTTACTGTCGAGCCAGAGTGGAATGTGACTTCAACATGATAGGCTGCATTCAGTATCTGGAAAGCAGGGGAAAGATGAACTTTGCAAGCTGTGCTCACAGTAAAATGAGAAAATAAAGGATGGAATTCACTTGATTCAAATCGTTAATTTTTTATTAAGCTCATAAGTGTTTCTGGGCTGCAAGTTAATTACTTCAAACAGATTTAGGAAGGGTAAGTGCTAGACCTGCAAGTGACAATTTAAGAACCAAGTTTTAGCACCTCCCTTAATAACCAGACCCCACCAGGCGCCTCAAAGCCGCGTTCCTCCAATCTCTCCATTTCCTCCCACCCTTGCAGTGTCAGAGTAAAAGAAACTAGAACATTCTAGTGTTCTGTATGCCAGCTGAGCCACTGTACCTGCTTGAGATAATTGCTCGTGATGTGTACAGAAACATCCTTTGACTTCTCCAAACTCCTCGCAGGGTGTACTGAAACCTCCCAGGACTCCTCCAGGCTCTTCAGGCATCTCTCCAGAGTCCCTACAAAGCTCTCTCGCAGATAGTCCACTGAACTAATTAACTTGTTGGCAACTGCTTGGTTTAACCGAGAAATAATCAGTTCCTGAATTTGTTTAATACAACACTTTATGTCCTTGGAGCTCACAGGTTCCCCATTCTCAGGAATTATGATATCTGCATGGAAGAAAAAAAAAAAAAAAAGAGGCATCTTTTGTACTCAGCATATCACCACTGCAACAAGGGCTACAGAGAGCTGCTGTGAATGCTTTGCAAACGAGTTACAGCACAACACCACTCCAGGCAGCTTCTGCTCCAAAGGTACTTTTTTCCACTGTTCTGCTCCTACAGAGGTACATCATTTGCTTCAGACCCAGATAAAGTAACCTGAAGCCAGTAGCATTTTAAGTGAGACAAAGAAACAACAGAGAAGTACAAGTCAGGAGACTCTTCCAAGCCACTCTGTAAGCAACAAGCACTGCTGGACATTAGATGTTAGAAAGTAATGGTGGTTACGTGAAGCTTTTTCTCCTCTAACCTTGAAAAGGTTGATCAGCACTTGGTATTTTTAAACAAATACAGAGCAATCACATACACAGCACTGTAACCAGGCCAAAGAGTATTACATTACTATTAGGAGTGGAAGATTTGTCTCTGGATTTTGGCCAACAGTCTAGACTAAAAACCAATCAGTGATCAGCAGATGGCATTAGCTCCTCAAAGTAACACCATCCTCCTTCTAAGATATCACTGCAAACACAGAGACAGCAAGATGCTTCACTCTTAAGTGAAGACCATTGTTGGTTATTTGTGTATATAAACAAGGAAGCCAGTGCTTTCTTGCGCTGTGCTTCAACTCTGTATAAGTGGGTATCTCTTCTAATGGGACAAACAGAATACCAGAAATGATTTTTGCCTGTCCGTGGAGTAATAGCATCATTAAACAGAGAGAATTAACAACTGTACATTTAGCTCATGCCTTTTTTTTTCCCCTTCCAGAATGCAAATAACCTCATGCTGCAGTCAGAACAAGCTCTTTGAGGAGGACATTTTCACACGAGCGCTGCAAAGCAAACATTTCAACAAACAGGGAAGATCTTATCCATTTCCCACCTCCAGAAGCACAAATATCCACATCCTAACCTGCAGCATAAACAATTCTTCATTTCTCCTCTTCCTTCCAGGACATAACATTCCAGTCGGAAATTCAGAGAAAATAAGTCAAAGCAAAGTTATCTGGAGTTTTGGCCTCTCACATCTCATCAGATCACTCCAATTCTATGTCAATAGCCTAGAGTTATTTTTGACTTGGAGTAAAAAATCTCTTTCCTTATCAGCCCAGTGAACTGCTTTTCCTTTGAAGAGAAATGATTGTTATATTAAGCCCCTGCTTGGTAAGCAGAAGAGAAAAAAGCTGTAGAGCATCAATCTACAAATTGTCCCTTTGAAGTCTATGACAAGCCCTGTATTCCTGGAGACAAGACTTGGATAGCACCTCACCCTTCAGACAGCCTACACAGATCTGTGCTCTCCCAGCTTGTCTTCCTTTTCTTGGAGACTCTGGTACTATAAGATGCAGTGAGAATTCCCACATTTCCCAGAAGCACACACCAAAGGCCAAGTACAGCCTCAGGAGAACAGTACATTAAAGTTTTTGAAGGAAAAACCTTACCTATTTGAAAGGACTTCATTTTAGGAGGTTCTCTACTCCAAAGTCTAATGCACATCTCTCAAAGAAATCAAGCAAAAATAACAAAAAAAATCAAGTCTTCAATGTTAAAATTCAGCTTTTATCTTAGGACAGACCTATTCCCCAAGTCCCAACACACCTTCTGAAGTGAAGCTGAGACATTTTCTTCTTCTGCAGAACAGGGAATTAAAGCAAATACAATATCCTACCCAGCAAGCTAGAATGGAAAAAAAAGTGCCCGATTCACAAGAAATACAAAACTTAATATTTTCAAGCCTCAAATTTAAGAGCAGTGCTTTCTACTCAGGAGATACTACAGAACTAAATCTTTGTGTACTAGATCTGAATTGGCTTGCAAAGTCTAGACTCTTATCAGTTATCCCATAGGAAATAGCAACTGTTACTCCATCGCCTTTGATTAACATCCCCAACCACTTTGCTCCACTCACTCTCCTGCCAGCAGTTTACCTTTGAATTCCATGTTAGCAGCATCTTCCAAGAGCTCTTCTTTCATATTGCTAAGAGTCTCTATGATCATGTCCTTCATCTCCTCTTGTTTTCGGTTGGCAATGTTCATCAGAGACTCATAGAGCTCGTTCTCCTTCCTGCGGGTATACTCCAGCCTCTTGGGGGTGATCTGCAGGTCCCGCTGCATGTCAAAAGCCTGGTTGATGAAGATGTTGAGGCAACGGCAGTGAACCTCATTTAAACTGGTGGCTGCTTCCACGAGATGCCTCTGCAGCACCTGCCTGGAAAAAGTGCTTAGGAGACGGAGCTTCTCCAGCTGCTCCACCAGCATGCTTTGGGCATCAGCATCAGGGCTGGGTGCCCCGCAGCTGCAGTGGTTGGTGCTCAGGTACTCCAAGTCCATCAGCTGGCAGTAAAGAGAGGACTTTTCGTTATCAGTTTTTTTAGGAGAGATCAGCTCGACTCCTGACTCTGGCACCTTGAAGAAGAAAATGGGCAAAGAGAATTTCTCTTTGATTTCACGCAGTTCATTCTCATCTGATGACGAAAGTTCAGCCTCGCTGATGGCAAAGATGACAACAAGCAAGACCTGGTTCATGTACTCTCCCAGGGTGGCTTCAGCAGACTGGAATCCACGACACGGCGCCACCACAACATCCACCTCCTGACAAGTAAGAAGGTTAAAAAAGATAGTTGTGTGCAGGTCCTTTTCAGCAGTAACGAGGCAAGAATGCACTGTGATTTATTCACAAAGTGCAAAACAGAAACATTTGCACCCTTTAGAACGCTTACGCAGCTTCAAGCCCACCTGTAATACCAATGAGTGCACAGCAGCAGGGATGCAGTCTGGAATCAATCAATGCCCACTGACTCCAAAACTCTCATTGTGTACCAAGTATCTGCATTTTCACAGAATCACAGAATGTCCAGAGTTGGAAGGGACCACAAGGATCATAAATCTCCAACCCCCCTGCCACGTGCAGGGCCACCAGCCTCGCCATTTAATCC
>JAOWBP010004656.1:2147705-2158490 GCA_028571105.1 Tragopan temminckii
CCTTCTCTTCTCCAGGCTGAACAAGCCCAGCTCCCTCAGCCTGTCTTCGTAGGGGAGGTGCTCCAGCTCTCTGATCATCTTGGTGGCCCTCCTCTGGACTCTTTCCAACAATTTTAACCTGATCCAGAACAAAACTTACAACAAGTTTCCCAGGGAACCACTATCACAGAATAGCAATTATTCCCTAGAGTATGCCTTTCCCATTTTGCAACAACCTCCCCCAGTAAATACACTCTCAGCCTCCCACTGATGTTTACGTGATCTGCAGCTCTTCCAGGAGATATTTGTGCTGTCAGTTTTCAACATAGCTTCCAACAGCAAGAAGCATTACACTACCCACTGCTGCCAGGAGTAGGGCAGCACAACAACCTATTGCAAAGAGTTTGCAGCCAGAGGATGGGGAGGAGGAACAGATGGCTGCGATAAGTTTGCTTATAACATCCTTCAAATCTGTCCAATACCTAAGAGATTTTATTTATTTCCTTAGTGCCTAGAGTTCCAGTGCTTTGAATGCTGGCATTCATTCTTATTAATTTCACTAAAAAAGGTTCAAAGGAAGAACACATACACCTGCAAGCATTTGAGAACAGCATTAGAATTCTGTGTGTGTGTGACTTGACTTAATAAAGAAAGAAATGTCGAAGGCTTTGAATTGAAGACAAACTGAAGTGCCATCTTCCCAGCTCACAACAACAGGCTCTAATTAAGAATTCTTCCATTGTTTTTTCTCCACCAGAGTTACCAAAATGAACGACCTGACCACATCTACCCCTTACTCCCAGTGATAACAGGAAGTCATTATGGTGATGGGACTCTGGGCTGCTCACACCTGCCTAGCACAGGGCTGGAGCAGAGCGGGATGATGCTCACCAGGACGTGACTCAGCCAGCCACAAACAAAGGAGGAAGCCAGCGCTGTCTCTAGGAGACAGGGAGAAAACCAACACAGTGCAGAACACAGCCTGAGCGACTGGGCCTTCTGTTTCCATAGAGGCATCACAGGCTTTTCCAAGGATCATTCGCAACATTTTCTAATTATTATTATTATATTAATGCCTTACAGAAGCTTAGACAGTGCCCATGCAGCCTCATACTACTGGGGATCAAGTCTTCCACATGGGACAACCTGTGATTCACACTGGATTCCTGAAATTCCCCAGCAGGTTCTCACGAGGTCACATTCGTGAACACTTCTGACAGAGCTGTGGGCATCAGATTGCTGTCAAGGAACTTCATTCATCTTTCTCTCAACCAAAAGGCCCTTGTTTAAACATCAGCTTCCTACTCAGCACTCAGTGTACACAGAGTTGTAGCTATTCCTCTTCATGTAATGCATAAATCAACAGGTACAGATGTCAACAGCAATGCAAAAAAGCACCTTCAGAAAAACATTGTGTAGACAGCCTGTGTGTACATCTACAGGCTCAGACCCACAATGCCAGGATGGCCACCACCTCCTGCATCCCAAAAATAAAAAATAAAAACCAGTCAGATTCTCACCCCAGCTCCTACACCAAGCAGATGATGAGGGAAGGCCACCACGTGCTCATGCTGAGCCCATCTGAATGTCGTGCCTTTCAAGGAGAGCCAGGGCATCACTGCAGTCTGACAGTTACCACGTTTACTACACACGAGAGGTAATCTCAGCCTCTTTATTAACCTGAGGTGCTTATATACCCTTAGATTCTATTTTGAATTTGGTTTGGTTTTTTTGTTGGTGGTTTTCTTTTAAACCTTTGCTGGAAGAGCCAACTCAAGAAAACCTGCAAGAAAAACACATGCAACAAATCTGAGCAGCAGCGTTCTTCCCCTATAAAAGATGCATGGCTAAGCCAGCAAAACTAGAAACAGAGAACAGATTCCACAAGAGGGAAGAATAATTTCATGCTGCTGATGTATTCAGGATCTTCTGCCCTCGGTTATTCCAGTGGAAATGGACAGAGGAAGATGAGCACTTCAGCACACCCCAAAGTAATCCAAGACTGTGCGGAAGGAACTCAGCCAACACAGAAGCCTTTCGTGTTCCTGTATTAATGCCACAGCCCAAAATGCTCTCAAGGAGGAGATCAGGGCACATTCTTCCAAATTTTAAGCAGGATGTGCTCTAAAATTACAGCCCCATAGCTATGTAACCACATTCTTTCCTACTTTAACAGCTACCAATTAGTATGACCTGAATCATTGCTACAGTACCTTAAGAAATGTTAAGAAATGCAACAAAAACTCAAATTCAGTTCTTCTGCTGCAGTTCACAAGCCATCCTGTTGGTTTTTTTTTTTTTTTTTTTAATTCATTTTCCAGCTTTGTCAGAGAAGCTAAAATGTCTTCTTTCCCTTCGAGCCCTGGCTAAAGCCTCCCAGCCTGAGACTGAAAGTAGAACGAAGCACAAAGCAAAATGAAGGCATAAAAAGGAAGCTTTCAGCTTGGCTACCCTCCTCTCATTCAGCCGCACCACCCAGATGAAAACCAATACTTCAGAGAAGCCTGTTTGGGCTTCTAGGCACAACTGATAAGATTTAGGGAAAGAGCCAACTGTTTACTTTCACAGTAAATCTAATAATCTGTCTAGCCTGATGGATTATTCCCCATGACCTAAATGCATTCCTGAACACAGTGATCCCCAAGGAACAGAGCACCTTTCCCATGCTTTCCTTCCCTGCTCTCTTACAGAAAAACCACGCTCACAAACCTATTTGCACAGAAGACAACCCAAGGAAATGAAGTTTTCAGTTCTCTCCTCCTCAGCCCTTTTTTTCTGTGATTTGATGAAGACATCCTTCAGTAATACAGAAGAGCATCTGGGTATCAAGACGTCATAAAGCAGAATAAACCAAAGGTGCTACATTCACAGCACAGTAGCATACATTCATATTCAATTTATCATAAAGTACAAAATATGTGTGTCTACATATATATATACACATGGACGCTCATCTTACAAATAACGTATCCTTTCTTTACAATAGCAGTGGTTAATGAGATTTGATTTAGCAAGCATCTGCACCATGATTCAGCACTAAGTGGATACATGCTGCTGTGTTGTGCAATCTAGGTGCCCAAGCCAGCCTGTGCAATTAACTCTTTTCATAAGAGGTGTTGAGGCCTGAGAAGCTCCACAGATCCTGTGGTATTTTCCCCAAATCCTGGTGGTATTTTCCTGGTAGATAAGTGTCTCCATTATGCAGAATGAATGTGATTTCAAATGCCAAAATCAAATGCAGCACACAAACAACGTCCTCATCTCCTGAAACAGCATGAGCCCACAGCAAAAGGTCTGCAAACTTCCTTAAACACCAGCAAGTTCTCTTAACATCCAAATACTGAGGATGTAAGGCTATCATTAAGCACACAAGCATTCTGCTGTTGAAAGGAAAAAATGCAACAGACGATAAACCAGATAGCAGGTGGGGTAAAATTCAGACTGAATTCCCTCCTCTTTGCCCAAAAGGTGGCAAGATCCTCCAAATTCCAGTTTCTGTGCAAAGCGAAATCCTTAAGATCTGTACTGAATATCACATTATTGTCAAGCATGCCAATGTTATTAGGCTACTAGTCTTATTTCACAGCTAATAAAAAGCAGGAGTTCTTTCAGAGTAGCTCTGCAGACGCAGTTTTGGATAATATCCAAAAAGCCTCATCCCTTACTATTCCAGACATCAAATCCACTAATTACAGAAGCAGTGGCCCTGACTAGCTGTTCTTGTGCTGGTTGTTGGCTTTGTTTTTTAAACTCAGTTGTCTTAGTGCAGGCTAGGCAGACCTGGAAAATACACATTAGCTAGAGGGCTGAAAAAGGCAAGCCTCTCTCTGGAACACCAGACTCCATTAAGTTAATAGGGAACTATCCCCAGCCCAACTCACTGCTGAAACACCTACCTCCTCCCATCAGCCTTAGAAAATATTTTTGTTCTTGTTTTCAGCTCCTCAAACTTATGTAAGGAATCCTTTGACTCAGTCTTGAGGCTAGCTGTGATTCACCCTCCCTCTCCTGCTGTTGGAAAAGGGTTTTATTTCACCAACCCTTTTCAAATTAATTTGAGTAGCTGTTTTCATCTAAGTGTCCTAAATATAACCGAAGTCAGACAGAGGGATCTTTGTCACTCACACGAGAAACATAAACGTAGAGAGGGTTGTAAACTGCAGCATGGCTAAACTGACACATAAAAACATACACAAGCAAAATAAATGTAAAACTAAGTACTCTGTATGCAACAGCAAAGCAGGATTCCACATGCAGATCCAGAACATGCATTTGCTTTGCAGCAGCTGATCCGGTGCTCTTCAGGAAGGTGCTGATGCCTCATGTACAATCTACAAATACCACTTCTGTTCTTTCAGCGGGTATGGGAGGCCACAAACACCCCACAACACAGCACTGCCTTGTTGGCATTAGGGTAGGCTTTACAGTAGTCTGGGTTTGTAAAACATCTCAGCCTGAGGAAAACAGACTGAGCCTCCACTTCATGCCCAGCTGAAATGACGCCTTAATGCAGATGCCCCAGAAAAGTTACCTTGATAGATCATTGTTCAACAACACAGTTTATACTCTTACTTGCATGAACACAGATCAGATTCTTTGCACTTAAGCAATTTACATTTAAGAATAAATAATCTACTATGGATGTTTGATAGCCAAAACAATGCTCCACGTATATTACACTGCAATAAAAACAGTTCTGTCTAAGATTTGCAATTCAAAGAAAACTTATGGAAGCTATAAAAAGGTGTGATATTCAGCTCTCATCTTTAAAGTTTTTTGCTGAACACCAAACAAACACATCCAGGACAGGAGCATGTCTTATGGGTAAGTGAAACACTAGGGAAGGGGACAAGGGGAGGTACTTGCAATGGCAGACAGCACTGCAAACAGACTCCCACCTCCTTGTTCCTAACACCTCCAACTCCCATTGACATCACTGACTTCCACTAATGGTTTTGTCAGTTTTACTGCATCTTATGTTCAAGTAGGACAATTGTACACAGACACACGGTTACCTTTAGCAGCGAGTACGGCAGCACGACCTCCAGCTCTGCTATGCGGTGAGCAGGATCTTCACTGTCCCCACGGATCTCTAAGTCCTCCTCAGGGATGGTGTCCCAGTGCCCTCGGTGGGCTGCCATCATATGGACCAGTTCATATTGCTCAGGAAGTGCTAGACTAACCCGTGTTTGTGTCCCATGTGTGAAACGGATCCGCCGCCGCTTACAGTTCTCCTCGCTGCTGATTTTGGCGGTAGGCAGCAGCTTCTCACCCAGCAGTATGTTGAGTAACTGGCATTTGGCATTACAGTTCTGGCCAAGAATGAGGAGGCAAGGGTGCCAGCTCACAGTCTGCTGGAGGTGTTCTTCCTCATGGCGAGGGAAGGAAATGAAGTTCTGCCCTGAAATTGAGTACAAACTGAGTCAGAACAGGTCGACTGAACAGTAAGTCTCATACCTCTAAGGCAGCTGAACACCAGCATTCAGACATCATTGCCCCACAGCCAGCTAAGAAACCCACAGAGCACCAAGCATTTGCTTTTGTGTCCTGAAGCTAACGTCAGCAATTTGGCACTTTCACTGTGTCGGTACTGAGGTCCACAGCAGTTTGACTTACAGCAAGTCATGAAACAGGTTTGCTCTGCTCTTCCCAGCTATTGCCCTAGAAGGAGTTTACACAGCTCTCTTGAACAGGGTGGTGAAAGACAGATGGTAGATCTTAAAAGCTAAGAGGAAACAGTTGTCAAGGCTGAAACAACCAAAGGGCTAACATCACCTGCAGTATAGAAAACTACAGCCTAAAACACGTTAAGCAACAGATTTGTTCCTCTGACTGCACCTAGCAATACACATCTTTCCTTTCCATCCAAAGGAAGTCATCTCTATAGCTGAACTAAACCAGCAGAGCTTGCCAGATATTCTTACCAATTTCACAAACAATGTTTTTGCTGTAAAAGGAAACTGCTGAACATCATCTTCAGAGCAGCCAGAACTCCCTGGAATTGCTCTCCTTCCCCATCTGCCATTGGAAGCATCCCTACAACAGCCCACTAACCAAGCTGTTTGATTTTTTAGCCCATGATGGTGCAACTCCTTGCGTTTGCCTTACTACATTAATGCTGGAGAAAACAGTCTCACTATTGAATTCAGCTTGTGAATTCTTTTAGAAGTACTAAACACAGCTTTTCTCATGCTCAGTCATCTGAGCTGAAGCGTAAGCAGCTTTGTGTTACCTTACACATAGCAACAGAACAATTCTGGTCGTACCAAAAAATGGATACAAAAAAATTCCCCATCTGCTGCCCTTCAATCTCACAAGTCCCCATCAGCTGATGCTCCACCCAGCCAAAGAGCAGGCCCCATTTTTCCAGACCTGAAGGCAGATGGCACCCAGAAGTGAAACAACAAATTTAGTCCTAAACACAACAGCCAAATTTCAGAGCTACCAAGAAAGATGACTGCCCTGAGGTTGGATAAAGCAACAAGAAGAACGTGAAGTTGCACAGCACAGAAGCACCAGTGGGGGATTTTGTAGGGGAAGGTTCTGTTTCACCAAGGCTATTAAAAGAATTGCAGTGAGTCATGTTCCGGCACCCAACATTATTTCAGCATCTCCAGCCCCAAGAAAACAAGACGCTTTGATATACCAAGATACTTCCTCAATATGGCTAACCAAATGAAAGTCAACGGTTATTCTGGACCTCATTTTGATGCCTTTCCACTCTGTGAAAATAATCCAAATTAGGAGCCCCGTAAACCAAGAGCCTGGAGACCACATGAGCCCAGCTGGCCTTACAATGGGTGCTCTGACATGACAAGGAAATCCTACAAAAGGTTATGGAGGCATCACTTGTTGAAGTCTGACTCTAAGCAACTCTGATAAACAAGCCTTTTGATACACACAACCAGAGCAGAGTGACCACATCAAGTGACCAGAGGGCACAATCAAGCAGTGCATCAAAGAAAAGTCAGAGAAAACCCACACGTAGCACATTTATGCCTTCATCTACAAGATAAGGATTCCTTTGATCCAGTTACATCTACTGAAATTTCAGCTGGGATTCAAGTTTGCTCTTCAGATATCATGAAAACACAATCAGAAGGAGTTGGATTGGCCATGAAAACTTCCTTACATTGGTTTTTAGAAAAAACAGGCAAATTTCACCCACTCCTTGCTCTGGGCAGCCTCTGCATTTACATGCACTTAATGCCAATTAGATGATTGAAATCCATCAGTTCAGCTGAAATTACTGCAGCACAGAATGGATAAACACCACATCATTCTTCTCTTCACACACACAACCTCCCTGTGCTCTTCACCAAGTTTGCTACAGTCAGAATCAGCAACGAACGTGTGATGTTTAACATTATGTCACCCTCAGAGACTTTAAGACCTCAAATTTGGAGCAAGCTGCAGTCACGGAGCAATTGTCTGTGATTCTGTATTGCACAGAACTTATTGCTATTTCTGCTGATGAAAGCAAGACATAAAGTAAAGAGATTCATAGCGTACCTAGTAGGTGGTGGCAGTAACATAGGGGAAAAAACAACCCCCGTGGTGCTGACCTAACAAAAAACAGATTTAGGATGTTCTGAAGAGATGCAGCGATGCTTCCATCTCTGTGTGAGCATCTCCTGTCCGTGACAGAAACTGTGTCATTTGGAGACATGTGATAAGCACTTCAAAAATAAGGCTGCAGGGGAGTCCCTAAGCGCGTGCATCCCATTCAGCTCCCTGCGATGAAAGGCGGCCTGTCCACAAACAAGGAGGTCTCTCACCAGGAATGAGCACAAAAAACAGACCAACTCTTGGCAAAACAAGCTTACGTTGAATTTACCAAACCTGCAGAAGCCCTAAGCACATCCGTCTCCTCCTGTATCTTCAGACTCATTTGTCTTTGCAGTGTTTCCAATGCCACATTTGCACTCCTTGCGGACACTGATATCTTCCAAATTCCTCAAGTTCTGTGGCAGCCCATGCATTGCAGAATGCTTTGACCACAAGATTTGCAATTAACGCACTCCCTTACATGAACCACCACACATCCATCAGCAGTGTTAATTCCAGACCAAACGCAGCTAATGACCACAGCAAACAGTTCTCACAGGTTGTGTTAACATCTCCACGGTCTGCAGCAGCAAGCTTCACCTTCTGCTCAACTCAAAGCATGTTGGCCATAGCTCCCCTGACCTATTCAAGGAGTTTCTTCTCAAACAGCCTCCTTATTACCTCTCCATGCATTATCTGGTCTGTTTACATATCCACCAGCACAATACAAGCCCTAACCTGAGGATCACAGCAGCATGGAGAGAAGTCACATTTTAACCAGCCTATATACTCTCAGTCAATACAGCATCAGATAAAAACTCTCCTAAAAACCTTTGGTTAACACATTCACCCCCTCCAAAATACATTTATGCATGGAGTCTTTAGGCCACCAAGCCCAGGTCTTTTCCTTGACAAGCACACATTAAGATGATACCAGTGCTGCCAACCAGAATGCTGGGGGTGCTGTGGTTATCTGTACAAAAGGTGCAGTTCAGTTTGCTTTCTGAAATAAATACACACAGAATAAACTCAGACCTTGGGTTAAAGGGGTGGTATTACTTTGAGCACAGAATAAAGAAAAAGACAAGCAGTACAGAGGCAGGGTTGTTGTTTCTTAATACGCACCACTATGATCCACTCCTGACAAACACTGCTGTCATCCTCCTGAAGCAGAAGCAGGTGGGACAAGTTGCCCCTCTCATTGCCCAGCCCTGGCTGCCCAGCTCAGCTGCAGGCAGACCCCAGCCTGGCAGTTCCCTGGCACTGCCTTCAGACAGCACTGCCCAGGCTGCGCTTCAGCTTGCTGATTTCTGTTGATTCAAAGGGCACTTACTTTTCTCCACTCTTACACCAGCTTCACGTGTGTTTCAAAAGTAAACCCTCACACATTTGTTTTGTTTCCAAGACATCTCAGTTTACTTTCTCTGTTTATTTTCCTCCTTCAGCTGTAGGCAACAAGCGTCCTGTCCATTTCACTTCCCATTTCCTACCTATTTCACACTCCAACATTTTGCACAGCATTGCAAAAAGACTTTAGAACTGTTTAGTCAACATTACTTTCACTTTGAAACCACTTGCAGGGCAAATTCTAGGAAAAATGATTCTGAAGTCTGTGCAAACTGAGTCCTGCAAACCCTCTGATACTTAAATAATCTCCCTGTGTTAGAAAGGGAAAAACATTTATTACCAGAGAAAGTAAGCATCACATTTCAGAGAGTACTGGAAGCACACAATTCAACTAAAACTTCCAAGAAAAGAACTCCATTCAGGGCTGACTACTCATGCACAAAAGCAATAAGCACTATCAGTGCCCTAGGTTTCAAAGGGTTGTAAATGTTACACAGTCTCTGCTATTCAAAATCCTGAACCCACAGCCTACACTGTCATTACTCTTCGCATGAGCAAGTTCCAGAGCAGTCTGTGTTTCTTGTAGTCCTGATACTTGAAGGCCAACTGGTAACACATGCAAGTAGCAAAGTCAAACCAGGTCAAGGTTAGTGCTGGAAAACCAGGTCTTAAGCACTCCATGGCAGAAACAGGCAGGGCACCTGCTGGAATCTGTATCCCATGTCAGGAATATTCAATTAATAGTGCACACACATCTTCAAAGCTCTACAAGCAGACTTTTAATATGCAATTGATATCAGGCTGGCATCATTTTACAAGAAGTAACCAAACAAGAACATCTCCTGTTGAATGCTCCACTCAAAGAGCACTGAAACCAACAGAAAGAGCAAAACGAGCTAGTTCCTCCTTCCTTAAAGCCACTGAAAGATATATAAGCAAACACACGTCAGTTAGATTTTGAGCAAGTTACTCACTCCTAGCCTTAAAGTTCATATGGAACACTTTCTTTCTGGACACAGACCAACAGAAGAGTTCAACAACACTTTCAAATAAGAACGGTAAGCATAAGACAAGCATGGACAAGTAGCCAACAGAGATGACTCATGAACTATTTGGAAATGCATAAAGAAGATCTTTATATATATATAATGTCACGTTGAACTCTTCTCACAAGACAGTCTTACGGAATACAAAGTTCTGCACAAGACAGGAGGTCTCCAAACTGCACAAGTGTCTGCCAACACTAACAGATGAAGAGCAAGCAGATGAATGGCAATGCATGTAGAGCACTCTGAAAGCCACCAGCTCAGCGTGATTCACCTTGCTGGCCCCCACCCCACAGCTTTCAACCCCACACAGGCTCCAGTTCACCTTGCAGCTCTCGCTCACACTTGACCTGCCTGCTGCAGCCCACAAGCCTTCTCAAGCCGTGGGATTATAAAGGTTGGAAAAGGCCTCTAAGATCATCAAACCCACCTCCAACCCATCCCTGCAGATCCATATCCCTCAATGCCACAACTCCACAGTTCTGAACCCCTCCAGGGTTCCACTTCCCTGGGCAACCCATCCAATGCCCGACCACTCTTTCAAAGCGAAAATTTCTGTCAATACCCAAGAGAACCTCCCCTGGCACAACATAAGGCCAGCACCTCTTGTCTGATCGCTGCCACCTGCAAGAAGAAGCCAATTCTCACCTCACTGCAACCTCATCTCAGGGAGCTATAGAAACCAATACAGTCACCCAAACCACCCTCTTCATCAGCCCAGATCTCCATACACACACACACACACACCCCACAGCCCCTCTAACCCTGCCATAACACAACCCCATAACAGCAATCCACAGCCAACCCCTTCCAACACCACAACCCATCCCACCAACCAGCTCCTCACCATCCACATCCCACCATC
>JAOWBP010004656.1:2158512-2173465 GCA_028571105.1 Tragopan temminckii
CACGGGGGCCTGGGGACACAGGGGTCACCCCCAGGGGAGACCAATGGAGGGCACAGAGAGGGCTCTGGGTCTAGGCTGCAGCTCTGTGGCCTCTGCTGGGTCTTCAGGGCATGGGGACACAGAGGAACGGATGAGGTCCCAGAGCCCAGCCCGGCTGTGTTCAGCCCATGTCAAGCTGTGGCCCCTCTGCCCCACACTGTGCGGGGCCGCAGGTGAGCCCCCTCCTCCCCGCAGCCCCTTAATGAGCTCAGGGACGGCAGCAGCAGAGGGGCTTTGTAAGGTGGGGGGAAGCATAATTAAAGCACACAGCAGGGAGCAGCCAGCGCAGAGATGGATCGCCCCCAGTGCACTTCTGCTTTCTCAAGTGCCATCATTAATGGCACACAGACACCAAGGGGAAATTGCTGGCCACGGTGAATCCCATTCAAACCCTGGAATCAGAGCTAAGCACAAAAAAACCACCCTCATTCTCGTGTACACCTGACTCAACATCTTCTAATGCAGAGTTAACCAACACGCCCCTGCTTAGGATTAGTGTTGCAACAGTGGATTTGTTTTTCTCTATTTCACCTGAGATAATACACGAACCCAAAAACCCATCAGTGTTCGGCGTGCTTCAGCAAAAGACACCGCTTTGTTCACACGCTCCAAAGCTCTGCGTTGCTATCGCCAGGGACAGGCAACAAGTGAACAAATGTCTGCAGGGTGTCACTGCCAAAAAGCTGGGAGAAATGGCAGGGGAGGGAACAAGTGGAATATCTACAGCCCTCAGTGCACCTGTGCTGGGAGGAAGGCAGCAAAAGTAAAGGGGAGGGCAAACTGAATTTCCTCAAAGCATCCTTCCATGCGTGGGGAAGGAGGGGGATGCGTTATGCAGGTGGTAACATTCACATGCATTTCTCAGCCACAAGCAATGCATGTCACACCTTACCTCCTAAAATCCTCTCCTGGAGGTATGCAGGCACCTGAGCTGAGCCCCACTGCTGGGCACTGCATTGCTGCTGCATTTGCAAGCCCAGTTGTTGCTCCCACCGAACCACATCCACTGTTATGCTGTAAAACACTTTGCAGTACCAGGCTAGGAAAGCTGTTCTACAAAACCAATGGTCATTGAAGAAAATTGCCACATTTCCAGGCACTCCCTCCACCCTGCTTGAGGTTTAAGGAACGTCTGCAGCAAACGAGGTAGTAACAAATGAGCCAAAGGGGGGAGAGCAGCAGTGAGGGAAGGCAGAGCGCTGGGAAAGGGGGAACAAGGAGGTGACAGCCTGTGAGCTGCACTGCTCGATGCACCCCAGCAGACTGCGGGACCGAGCAAAAGAATTAACACAGATCAGTGTGCAGAGGATGGCAGAGCCAGGCTGGGTGTAAAAGAAGCATATGGGGGTTGTTTTCCTCTTAGCTACCATTCAAATTCCAGCAGTTAAGGCAATCTAGTTATTCAATTTAGATAAGCTTCAGTAGCTAACAGCAATTTAAACAGCTGCCTGTGCCTCACCATTCTGTTATTGCCTCCTTCTTTCCAAGTGCTAATGCCATTAGCAAATTGACTTCCTCCCTCACACAATCTGTTTGGCTTTAGCATGTGCAATTCTAATTGCTTCCTAATACCTGGGCCCACCAGCAGGCTGCAGAAGTTTGTGCCACAGAAAGCCTCAGCGTGAGGAGGGGTGCGCAGGCAGCCCCTCTGCAGCCCTCTCCTCTGGGTGAGACAGAGGAACAACTGCTGAAATAGAGGAGAAAGAAGCTGAGGCACAAATTTACAGCAAAAAAGCACATTTTTTTCTACAGTGCAGACAGTTACATGGGGGAGAAGAGGCAGACTCAAAGCACGCAGGGAAAGCATCGTTTCAAACAGCAGCAAAAGGCCCCGTTCTGCCCTTCCTGGTGCTGGTGCCACGCTATCCATCACTGCCTTCCATCTTAAAACATTAAAAAAAACCATATTCAGCTTCCCTGCTCCAGGCAACTGCCTCCCCTTGGCGAAAAGAGGGAGCGGACCATCAAAAGATGAAGGACTCCTTTGGCTCCCACTTTGACCTCCTCATCAGCACTGAGGAAACGGATGCTCCTGGACCTTTCATGTCATCTTTCTGCATTTCTAAAACCCGGCTGCCCACAGGAAGCAAGCTCTATATTTGCATTACAAAGCGCGAGGGGACTCCTCCAGATGGGACTGCTTCTTTGTGGGTTTTAACCACTAGCTCCCAAGGAAGCATCTGCCTGCTCCTGCTATTCAGAGGGTCCTCCAGCCCCAGACAGGATCCGAGGAGGTCTCAACCCATGCAGAATGGAGCCTCCTCACTCCTGTGGTGTGTATCTGTAGCATACAGAGCTCAGTTTCTTTACACTCAGAAGCAAAATGAGCTCTGAAAGTCTGGTGCATGCACATCCCAGGATGTGGGCACTCACCATCAAAAAAGCCACAGACAGGAGAGGTCTGGGTGGGCGAATGCAGCCAGTGGGGTCCTCGAGGTGTCCTAAATGTGGGTGTGCACTGCTCTGTGTCAGTGCTGCTGCTTGGAAAGAGGAGATTCCCTGTGGGTGAGAAGATGAGGTGACAAGAGGGAACCAAGATCTGGGTCTCCCCTGTTTGCATTTTGCTCAGGGGTGGGGAAAGTGTGGGCAGAAAGCTGAGCTGACCCCCCCTCACCCTGCCCAGAGGCAGCGTGCCCTGTGTGTATTTCAGTCGATGAGAAATCTGTTGTTAAGAACAGTTAGCCTAAAGCAGGGCTCAACAGGGGAGCTCAGCAGTAAATCAGTGCAAAGCATGGAGCCAGACAACCAATGCACACCCAGAGGAACCTTCCAGCACTGCAGGACAACCCCCTTCACCTCCACCAACCTCTGCCCACGGCTGTGAACACTGAATTCTTCCCTCAGAACCCAGCAAACAACCCACAGAGAATCCAAGGCTGCTAACAGGCTCAGTTCCTCACTCAAATACAGACAACCCCACGGCCTACAGATCATTATCCAGATATACCCATTACCCACTTAATTGGACATGAAGATTCAGCTCGCCACGTTTCGGTCTGATGTTGTTTTTTTCTATAGGATGTTCTGCAAATAAAGTGTCTCCTTGTATATTCAGCTGTTTCTACATTAAAGCATTATTTTTCTGGTCTGAAGAAAAAAAATAATAGTATGCTTTGATCTTAAATAGTAGAGCTCCATCATTACTTTCCCCGGAATTGGATGTGTGGTGCATTCCTGCACTTCAGTTCATGGGGAAAAAAAAGGAAACAGAGCGAGTAAATAGAGTTGTTTACTGTAAAATAAAGACAGAAACCAGAGAGAGAAGGCACTTAATAAGTCCCTCTGCGGATTCTGCTACCAATGGGGAAACAATGCTCCCTACAGTGCTGCTGCACGCTTTGTACTTATTAGTCACCAGGAAAACGAGCGAGCCACAAGCCCACTGAACTCTTCCCTCTCCTCCTCCTTTAAAGATTTTAGGAGTGAGCTCAGCTCTGAGTCGTGATTAAAACCACCCCGTTACGCTCCTTGAGCCGCAGCGCTCAGATTGAAGATGTGCTTGTGCTGCCTAATGCTCCCTGCCTCGTTGTTCTGAACTACAAAGGGAAGAGTGGAAGCTTCCAACTACCGCTGATGATGCTTCAGCTTTCTGAAGTGGGAGACAAACAAACAGAACAGGCAGGGAGCGGCGGCTCACCTCCTCCCAGCACTCCCAGATCCCCAAAACAGACCTTGGGGTCTGCTGGGAAGGACCACAGAGACCCAGCAGGGACCCAGCTGCAGCATCTTCGCTTCTCTGCGCCTCTTTTGCTCCAGCTACCAACCTCAGGGATCTGTGTCACAAAGCTGGGCAAGGGAGAAGAAATTCAAGAGGATAAGGGAGAAATAGGAACCCAAGTTATGAGCTACAAAACAAAACAAAAAAACCCCAAACTCTCCAACCCAACAGCCAGAAAACAACTACAAGCCTCACTGTGAAACTGCGCCAATACTGATGTCACTCTAGTTGTTACAATAAGCAAGACAGAGACAAGAAATTGCACTAGAACTGAGTCTGATTCTCTGCACCTCTGCTTCTCAACCTCTCCTGCAAGCAGCGGAGAGCTATGCTCACCACGATGACTCCTACCAGCCCGATTCCAATCCCTATCAAGGATCTATGAAACGATTTTCTTTGCCAAAAGTGCAGCTTCTCCTCCACGTCTACAAGGGTGCCGTTGGCTTCGATTCCTTCCTCATTCCTGACTGCCAGCTTCTGCTCGCGAGTCAAGGATTTGCCAAAGTCCAGGTCTACCAAGTCATTTCGGATCACCCTGACCCCAAAGTAGATCCTCTTGATGACCCTGAATGTCTTCAACACGCGCACATCACAGCGGTACGTCCCAGCATCAGATTCCTTGGTTGGGGAAAAGGCAACGGCGAAGCCGGGGTTTCTGAAAGGTGCAAACAAAACATCATTCATGGTGATGAGACCCGGGGCGAGCTTCCACGTACAGCTGTACCCTCTGACACCCAAATCGATGACGTCTGAGGTCAGGCAGCTGAGCACCAAGGGTCTGCCCACGGGGATGGTGAAGTGCAGCAAACCGCAGCCCCACGTGGTGGTGCAGTGGGAGCGGCGAGTGGTGCAGTTCTTCCTCTCCCCTGCTGCTGTGATCTCGCAGGTTTCCTCCACTTGGAGGCCCAGCCCGCAGGTGACGCTGCACGACGTGGCGTTCACTGCAACGTGAGCCTCTGCTGACTGCAGCTCTGCTGGGATGGTCACTTTTGGAAAGGAAGCTGCCCGCAACGGGAGGCAGAAAAGCCAAGGCAGCATCGTGCCAAGGATGCAGTCGCTCCCGAAGGTCTTCGTGGCAGCCATCGGATGTGGCACCGCGTAAATTCAGCAGTCAAAACAACTTATTGTAAATCTTCAAACAGAAATCCCACCAGCATCCCCCAGCGAGGCAGGTTTGAAGTACAACACTGCCAGGGAAGGTGCAGAACATCACTGTGTGGGTCAGAACACCAATGAGGAGTTCCAGTTCCCAGGCAGCAGAACGTTTAAACCCACTGTATCCCAGCAACTGGGATCTGCTTGACTACTTATTAAGTCCTCCCTTCTACTCCCTGACATTTCCATGCTATTTCAGATGAATTTCCACGCTGCTGTTCCAGTTTAATCTTCTCACCAAACTATAAAACAGTACGTCTTAATTACTGGAACCTCTAAAACAATGTTGCTTAGCACAAAGAAATCACGATGACACACACAGCATCTGTATGGCTCTGCTCTACAGACACTTATCCTAAAATCTGAAGTCCTCCCCAAAGGACCAAGATGATGAGAATTAAGATTTTGACATCCAGAGATCAGTGGTGAACAGGGCTGTGTCACTGGCATCCATTGTGATCCAAGTGCTGATGGCACCCAGTGGTTCTGCATGGGTTGGAAAGCAGATGCAGATGGGATTCAACAGCACCAACCTCACTTGCATCCCAAAAGAACAAAGCAATGAGAAAAGCTCTCCGTGATAAAGTTGTTCCTTTATGATAAAGTTGTTCCTTTGGTGTAACAGAGCTATGGTCAAACCAAGTCAATAACCAGATTGTCTGGATGATGGATTGCAGAAAGGATTTAGAATGCCACGTTCTTCACTGGCTTTGCTAATGAACATCCAAGTTTCTCTTCCTAATAGTCCCTAATTTATTAAAAACAAAACACCTTCTGAGATAGAGAACATTCATAAACACAGTCAGTTCCTGCAGAGATGCTCTCTGCACCCAGCACTCTTTGTGTTCAGCTCCCTTTCAGCACTTCTCAGAGCTCCTACACTGCACTCAGGTATTCCTTCCATGGGGGATTTAAGTAAAGACACCACCAACCAAATGCCACACTATAGAAAAATCAATAATAATAATAAAACCAAACGTAACACACCGGCTGTGGTGAAGGCACATGTTTGCACCAGAGCTGTATGGCAGGGTTCCTTGGCAGCACCACAATAGAAACCATCACGAAGTTTGGAAAAGCCAAGACTTAGCCATGACTTTAGGAAATAAAACATACCTCTTTATTTACAGACACAAACCTAAACCAGTGCTATACGCTACCACCAAGCCAGGATCTGACCAGTATTGTACAAAACTACAGACGTCAGGAAATAAAATAAAAGAGAGAAGACAACAAACCAAGGACATACAGACTGTACAGAGAGGTTTTAACAGAAATGAAGGCTGGAGTCTGTGGCAAACGATTCGCTTTAACACAACCAGGAGAGCCATTGCCTGTGCATCTTGTGAAGCTTTTGCGTTCAGCCACGCCACGTACGGGCAGGTTTGACAAAACAGTGTTCCACAGGAGATGCAAGCCATCCTACGAGCAGAAAGAACAAAGGAAACCAACGCTGCACACGTGGGAACAAATGGCATTCAGCAGATCACTGTACCAAAGCGGGAAATGAAAATACCAGTTTGTAAAATGCTTCTGATTTAACACGTCTCCTCCCTTGCCACGCTTATATATCATGTTACCACTGCATGCTTCCCACCGCAAATTAACGCCTCTCTTTATGACTCCTCGGCTTTTAATGTCTGCAGGATGCTTTGGAAATCTAAATACTTGGTGATAACCTCAATAATTACACCTGGGGAAAACCTGAAGGTAATCGTGTAGGAACTAGGAAGGTCTCTACAAAACAAAGGGCACTGGGAATGAAAACTGAGTCTGGTACAGAAAGATCTGGATGCAGATACCAGATAGAGACAAGTGTCTCTACCCCACTTCCCCAAGGAAAATATTACAAGTGAAAGGTTAAAGCACAGCTGGGAATAAGCTGTGAGCATTCACCTTCTATTCTTGATTCAGAAATGGAAAAGAGAAGAAAAAAAGAAGGGCATTTTTAAAAATTCATGGTCCATATGTTTGTCTTTTACAATCACACCGTTATTCATTTCAAGTCCTGGAAGCGTAGCTGAAAAAAATACAGTTTCAGTTAGGAGAAATATTGGCTGTTCCTTCTCTAAGTACCAGTATATAGCAGCTAAGGAGGAAACAGCATTCCTGGTGGGGCATCTTAAATGGAAACAGAATAAACACACTTGCAAGGAGAGAAAGACACTGCCAACACTGCTCTTCATACCACTCAGTTTATACACTTCTGTCTAGACTGTATTTTATATAGAGCTACCTCCATGTGCTCCTCTTCCCATCAGCAGAGTCATCCTTCGTGTCTAAAATATTAACAACATGAAAATTCATTCTTTGCAGACTTCAGAGGGTGTCTTGATTCTTCACATTAGGTCTCTATCCACTTGAGATGAAATCAAACCTGGCACATAATCAGCAGCAGTTTCACTAAGCATGTCAGCACAGAAGACATCACACTGAGCTAACCAAAGCTGCAAGGCAATGCAGCTGGCACAGAAAGGCCTACAACTCACTGAAATGGGAATTAACAGCAAAGAAAAGGAAGTTTGGAGGATACACAGTCATTGGTATCAGGAATAAAAACACACGCTTCGGGTATTTTTCAATCCAGGAACAAAAAAAATTGCTTAAAAGACAATGGTTATGAGCTCTGGAGTGGCAGAGGGTCGGGTACCAGCTCAGTGCAGAACATTACATGTGCCAACATGAAGGCAGTCCAGTCAGTCTCTTTGCAAACTGCGTGACCTGAGAGTCAGCATCTCACACTGCTCGACCAAGAGGCAATTAAGGAAGAACGAAGGCCGTTTCCTCTTCAATACTCATTTCTTATAAAAGTCACTCCCTGAATCCATGAACAATCAGGCTGCTGTATTAAAGTCAGTCCGTTCTGACTGCTTCATCTATTCTCCATGTTATGGTGCCAATACGGGAAAGAACAGAGGAGGATAAAGAAGAGGTCTTCATAACAGTTCTGAGATGGCACCACCTGCTAAAGAGATCAAAGACAGGTGAAAAATAAATCATCTGACTCCGACAGTTCCTGAAATAAATGAAAAGAACTAAAAACCTTTGAGAATATGACTCTCTACATTCCTTCCAGAATGAGATATAACCAACAAGACACCACCTACTACAAATTAAGAGCTCTGTATCTGAGACCACGGGCACAGATGAGGCAGTTCATGGTCTCTGGAGCTTTTACCCCACAAAGGCACAAGCACACTTACCTGCTGGAAAATGGATGCACCAACCCCAAAACCTCAAAGCAAAAGCATAACAGAAAGGAACAAGTTCCACCTACACTGAGGTCAAACAAGACTGCTGCGTGGCTTTGTTCTAAAAACTGTACAACAGATCAAGCTTCCCAGTTTGTTTTTACTGAAAGCCAATTTTGACACAGCTGCTTTGACAACAAGATATTGGCTGCCAGGCCCCAGCCAAGCAGCTCCCAAACGTCCACTGTAACAGCAAATCAGCCTGCAGCTCCCAGAGAATAAATGCTTGTGGAGAGGCTGTGTGAGTGAGTGATGGGCTCCTGCAGGAAGCAGCAGCACGTGGAACGAGCAGAGCTAACAGCTTCATGCAAGAGAGACAGAGAAGTGTGCCCAGCTGCAGCAGTGCAGGCAGAAGGCCATTGCAATCTGCACGTGGGTGGGCCCGAGGGAGAACTGGCTGTTCAAAGTAGACATTGCAAGTCATAAAGAGAACAAAAGGGAGACGTGAATTTCATGGACTAGAAGACTGTTGTGAGTGCTGAGAGCCAAGGGACAGCTCCTTCAGTGGGCAATCTGTGACTCACTGCATGACTCACATAGACATTTCCAACACTAAGTGGTGGGATCTACTGCATGGATCTGTTAGATCCTTTTAAATCAGCAGCACTACGTAAGGGAACGCAATAACTGCGACAGAACTCCATCAAAGCAACATTATTTGCCTCTAGCTCAATCAAGCTGAATAACAGCATGGTGGCAAAACAACCCTTACATGCTTACGTAAAACTACATTTGAAAAAGCTCTACTACCTCCAACGGGTGAAGAAAGCAGGGAATTTGAGGTCTAAACTCAACCCCAATTCTGTCTTCACGCTGCCCAAAAACCCAGTGCTAAATTCACTGGTAGGGGTATGCACATCCCAAGCTGAGTACAATTAGCAAATTAAATTCTACAGTGGTCTCATAAAAGCAAGTCAGACTATAACAACTGCATAGGAAGTGATAAGCAAAAACACAGGGGGTAACACAGGACCAGCAGTGAAGGAAGGAGGAGGGAAAAACAAAAAAAAAGCCAACAATTCTGTGCAGTCTAAAATCCACAGCACTGCTATGTTCAAGGAAATGCAAAACTTGAGATATCAGTTACATCACATCTTTGAATCTGTTTCTGCATCAACCACGGGCTCTCTCTTACAATGAAAAACAAAAAAACAGAATGCACATCATTTAATCCAAACATGTATTTCCTTTACTACACTTGAATGAGCATTTCCCAAATAAGCTCGAGTAGTAAATGAGACAGATGGGAAACACTGCCACCAGCTGAGAGCCAGTCCCTGTCTGAGATTCAAAGTCTGGGTCCTAACAAAGCAGTTAGCAACAGTCCTGTTTTGGTAAGTAACCAACAAAGCATGGTTATAAAGCAAAGAATGCAAAATGATCCAACAAAATCTGTCTTCTTTTACAGCAAGTGCACTTCTTGGAATTTGATTCAGGCTGCTCCATAGCCAGGATTAAAGAATTCAGCGTCTGAATTTTATCCCAGGCTCCATTTATCAAACAGACTGTTAGAAATGCTCAATTTGAACCAGCGTGCCATCCCTACTAAAACCCAACGTGCTCTTCATATGTAACAACACATGCACTGATACTGCTTTTATTACAAATACTAAAAGCACTTCCACTTTAAAAACAAACATATAAACATCTGCCTATCCTTGACAGCAGTGACTTCAGTGACATCCAGTGAGCAAGGGCCATTTGGGAAGATAAAGTGCTATGACTCTGCAAGGCCACCAAGCAAGCAACAACGCTCACAGTGGGTCCTTACCTGTCAAAGGCTGTCCCAGCTCCGCCTGCACTTTACCCTTCGCTGCTCCTTCCAGAGGTAAAGCACCTCTGTCCCCTTTGTAGAGTTTCGGTTTAAATGGAGAATCTTTGTCTTTACCTTTTGATCCTTTAGGCCTGCCTGCTTGCTTCTTCTTGGATTTACCATCTCCCTTCACACCCAGCAGCGGATGGACTTCTGCAGGAACACAAGGTGTTAGCACACTGAGTTATCCCTTAGGATGCTTAAATGAGGTGTTAAATACAAACAGCATGGAAAATTACAGCTTTGACATGTCTGCCCTCATTTCTAGTCTGCAAAACGCCAGCAAACTTTGCAGAGCTAGTGGCCATTAATAAATGTAACTTCATAGGGAAGAGTGAACTTTTGTACTTCTTGTCTTTGGACTAAGCAAAGCTAAAAAACATCTCAAATGCAGAACTGGTGCTCAGTCAATGGCAGCTTCTACACACCGTCATTAGGTACTCCTTGTAGCTCTATGTTGGTGGTTTTGGGCTTCTTCTTTGGTGCCTGAGGTCCATCAGAGGATGACTGCCTCTTCTTCTCAGACCCTAGACCCTCATCAGTTAAGGAACTCTGAACAGCATCAGGTGGAGGCCCATAGGGGTTTTCTTCTGGATCCTCTACTTCAGGAGCAATGGGTAAGTAAAGCAGAGCCTTGGAGTCCTCCAGTTCTTCATCACTGTAAAATAAAAAGTTATGATTTCTTTTAAAACTAGGAGTCTTCAATATCTTGTTTCTTTTCATTTACAAACCCTGACCCTACTCTCTGCCAATGGTTTTTTTTTTACACAAGTAATTCTTTCTACCTGCTACAGCAGAGACACAAAAAATCTAAGTGTACAGAAGGAGCTGCTTTGGGGGAATGTCGGTGATATGTTTTGTATTCACACCTTAAACAAAGTTATTCTTTTACCTGCTACAAAAGGCAGCAATGGGATCCACACTCGTTACATCCACTTCTTCATCTTCTGCAGCATCAGCGCCTGAGAAGCAGGGAGAAATGAAGAATTAACGAAAGAAAGGAAAAAGCAACTTGTTCAGAAAGAATGGGACTGCTCTTAAATGTCTAAGCATGTGGGGATGAGAACTGCAGCACACAACACACGAGGCATTTCCCCTTACAGCTATCAGATTTTTGTTTTTAATTTCAGCTGCTGCACTGTTCTCACTGAGTTCTTGGACAGTGGTTGTTTTAATGCTTCTCTCCTACAAACCAATGCTACATTTTAACACAAAAGTAATCTAAGTATAAGCCTGACAACGAGGAGAGCTCTATGCCTTACCAGGAAGAAATCTTAATTCTCTCTACAGTAACTACAGTCTTTTCCACTGCACAATTTTTTGGCACCACCAAGTGGCCAAACTGTGCCACTATTGATCCAAATTCACCACTCACATCCCCACAACAGCCAGTTTTAATTTTTATTATGGTCATATATTTGGACTAACAATTATTTGGTAACACCTGAATGGCCAACTACACAACAAAGCGATTTACAGTACCTGTCTGTTCTGGTTCACTCTTATCTTCATCTTCAATGTCAAACTCTGACTCTCTCTCTTCATATTCTACATTTTCATCCAGCTCCTTGAAATCAGGTGCAAAGGCACTCCAGTTTTCCTAAGTCACAAATTCAAGATGAGATTTACCGCAATGTGAAGGAACAGCTGCCAAACTGGGGATTGCAATCTTATTCTGTGTGAAAATCTCCCAAGCCACGTGCAAGAAATCAAGCCTCCGATCAGCTATACAATCACATGGTAAGTCAGAAACTGCACAAATGAGTTCCTACTGAAAATCTGACATTACAACACTCCTTATAAATATTACAATGTACGCCATTAGCTCTAAAACCCAGGATGTATTCATATTTAGCCACAGCAGTTTTGGCTCACTCTGATTTCCAGTGTTTCAGCTACACATTCAGAATGACACCATTCCCCCATCAAACATCCCCAAGATCACATTCAGCACTTTACACAAAGCTTCACTAGCTCAGCAGGTGAACTATAAGTACCCTACTCACATTCAACAAGATGGCAAACATCTTTCAAGTTAGGCAGGTGAGGCTAGAGAGTTTGCTGAGTTGGGTTTAACAAAGGATTTCAACACGCAATAATTCAGGCTACTAGGACTAGTATGGATGGAGACCACCAGGTTAACCTCTCAAAGAAGCAATGTAAAACACTTACCACTTGATTCTGAGCCCATATTGACACGACACCACTGGAAATAGAAGCTATGATCGGTCGGACAGGATGCCACTGGGTTTATATGAAAGAGAAAAGAGGAGGGGCTTAACTGGTAAATGGAATTAAGAAAGCTTAGACTTCTAAACAAGAAACTTAACGATAGCTGGCAGCGTTCTTACTGCTACATCCAAGAGCAGCTCTCCTCGGGTCCCATGGAGGATTTTCACCAGGTTTCCAATACTCTTCTCCCAAATGTAGAGAGCATGCTGACGTGCCGAACCTGCCACTATATATTCACCATCGCCAGAGAAACAACACTTCTTCCAAGGTGTCCTGCAAGCAAAGAAAAAAGAAATCATAAAAGACTGTTAAATGTCGAGGATGAGACTGCGGGACTGTTCTTCAGACCATAACCTTACATCTTCCCATCCACAAATAATATTTACGTTTCAAATCAAACTGTGACTCGCACATTTCAAATGAAAACATTTGTCTGTTGAATAAGATACTGAGCTACCCTTCACGCAGGCTCCCACAGGTACAGAACACACAAACCTCAACGTTTTCAAGGCAAGTCGACCTTTCTACTGCAGGCTGACCACCCATTCTGCTGCCTCTCACCTGTTCACTAAATCCTGCAGCTTCTGCATTGGTTCAGGCTCCCCATCTCGCCCACAGGTTAAAATTTCACGGCCATCGTACACCCTGATTATCCGGTCAGCTGTGTTTATTAAAAAGCAGCTGTGGGAAGAATGCCACAGAACATGCATTGTATTGAGTAAAAAGAATCAGAATATGTTGTGGGAAATAATTGTGGGAGGTTGTATTTTTTTGTAAGACCTGGTATAGTCCATAGTAACTCACCTTCCCTTCCGAGCAAATTCAATTGATTTAATAGCTGTGGTGTTGCTGGTTCCAGTTGTCACTCTGAAGGAGGCAACGAGATCCTGAGTGTCTGTTTTTAAGACCAAGATCTGAACATTAAGGAAACAGAAGGCAATCAGCATCTCGTTGTTACTCACTCCCCTTTTAGCACCTTTCACATAACTACTAACCCTGACAACAGAAGCCTCAGCAATCTACACAGGAATAGTTGGAACTCTGCTACTGCAGTTTCTACTACAGTTTCTGCGACACTTCTGCGACATAAACATTGGTTTATTTACACTGGAAAAGGATCCAACAAATATGGTCAAAGACAAGAGCAACGCAAAGACCTAACTCAGATCTATATGCTACAGATCTTAGAAGATGAAATACGAAGACGATCGTAACGACACATCAATTATTCAAGAGACGTTCAGGAAGCCTTATTTGCATAATAAAACAAAGAAAGCAACCTAGAAACATCACACATCTTGATAAAGTAACCTAAGCTACAGCATCCAGTGCTCTTGCCACAGTCTCACCTTCCCTTTGGCATTGCCTGTATAAATGTATTCCCCTCGCCTGTCAAAGGAGGCCACGACGTTGAGATCAGAATCATCATCCACAGGAAGCACAACGTGTTTGGAGTCTGACAGCGTCAGCATCACCGGTGCAGACTTCATGGGACAAACCAAAACTCTGTTTCTGCAAAGCAAAAGTGGAAGAGTTCATAGCTTCCGCTCTGGAAAAGAAGCTTCCACATTTAGCAGTAGGAAAAAAAAGTCAGTCTACATTGAGAAATGCAGAAGAACACGGTCTTTTATTCGTTACACTACAAAATGACATTAAGCCAGTGTCTGCTTTTATTTCCTTTCTTTTTCTGAAGGCTCCTCTATGTCTGTGCAGTAACTTGTAAACTCAACAAGGCATTTCTATAGCCAGTTCTAAGGATCACTGCCATGTTTACTTTCCTCCCTTCCTTTCAAAATAAAAAACAATCCACATTAGGGCCCCATTCACAGAGGACATTCAGAAAGCCACAACAAATCCAAGTTAGGGCCCTCACTGCATAAAGAAGACAATCTGAAAAGATCTACCAGGTTTAGAAAAAGCACTTCAAGCTCAAGGAAAAATACTTTCATAATCATTAATTCTACCCAAATGAGAGCATCATTTTTTTTCACAGGACTTACTGGTCTCGAGGGTGATACTGAACTTTCAGAATAGGTGACGGAAATCGGAATCTCTGGTCGCAGTCCCCAGACAGCACATCCCACTGCGACACGATGTTATCAGTCGAAGCACTCACCAGTTTGTGGCCATCCCGACTCCAGCTATAGAAACAAGGGGCAGTTCAAGTAAAAGCTGTTCCTTCAATACATAAAAAGCGTCCACTAATTGGCGTGTTAAGTTAGCAGGCCTCATATTAAAGTTCGGCTGTGAATCCGTTGGCTCGAAAACCAACTTCTGAACTCGACTAACCAAAAAATTTCACGGGGTGTTTCATGTTTTTAAATTCTTTTAAAGGAAATTATCCTAAAACAGACCATCTTTTTACACGGTCTGAGACAAGACAAAGGGGAATAGCACTAAACTAAGGGTAGAGATTTAGGTCAGATGTCGGGCTGAAGTCCTTTATTCAGAAGGCAGCGAGGCCCCAGCACTGCTGCCCTGAGAAGTGTGGGATCCCCACCCCTGGAGGAGCTCAGGGCCAGGCTGAGCCCCGGGCACACTGAGCCGGCGGTGTGACACCAAGAGGCAGAAAATACGAAGCCCCTCCTCACCAGAGGGAGCAGACGGGGTGGATGTGGGCGCTGATGATTTTGGCGATTCCCCTGGTGAGGAAATCCCAGATGACGATGCGGCCGTCGTTGCAGCCCACGGCGAGCAGCGTGCCCCAGCGGTTGAAGGTGCAGGTCAGGGCCATGCTGATGCAGT
>JAOWBP010004656.1:2173565-2192995 GCA_028571105.1 Tragopan temminckii
AAAGGGAAAGGGAAAGGGAAAGGGAAAGGGAAAGGGAAAGGGAAAGGGAAAGGGAAAGGGAAAGGGAAAGGGAGAGGGAGAGGGAAAGGGAAAGGGAGAGGGAAAGGGAAGGGGAAAGGAAAGGGGAAAGGAAAGGGGAAGGGGAAAGGAAAAAGAGAAGAAAAAAAGGAAAGGAGGAAAGGAGAAAGAGAAAAGGGAAAAGGGGAAAAGAGAAGAGCTCCTTCAGACCTCTGCATATTTCTCACTGGCTGTTCCTACAGACACCTCCTGGTGCCCAGAGGGACACGAGCTGCCCTGGGGCCTCGTGGAGCAGCAGGTAAGTGCAGTGCTTCTCTTGCAGGGCCGCTGTCCCCACTCAGCCATAGAGCCACGGCCATAACATCTGGAGCACAGGATGGGAGGCACCGCTGGATTCATCTGCACCTCCCTGGCCGTCATCATCTGTGTGGGTAAGAGCCCGAAGCTGTTCTTGGGATTGATGCCTTTCTGCTATACCCCAGCTGCAAAGATTCCCCCATTTGCCATCCATTTGGGATCACTGCTGGATCTCAGGGAGTGTCAGGCTACACACTGAGGGTCCCTTTTCAGCAGGGAGATGTTTCATATCAGGCAGCTGAGAATTAGACGATGTCTTCAAGCT
Source organism: Tragopan temminckii (assembly GCA_028571105.1). Lineage (NCBI taxonomy): Eukaryota > Metazoa > Chordata > Aves > Galliformes > Phasianidae > Tragopan > Tragopan temminckii. The sequence continues at coordinate 2,174,206 of JAOWBP010004656.1, forward strand.
AATTCATCATCCCAAGAAGAGGCTGCTTGGCCGTCTTATAAATATCTAATTACCTTTTAGTGTTCTGTGGGTCCCAGGAGAGGAAGAGGGGAGGGGCGGCTGCCCTAGATTGGGAGGCAATTAGCCTGTTTGGAAATCACGCTGACCCAAATCTGGTAGAGGCCCCAGGACGGTATTGGGCTCTCCCATTAACCAGCTGAGTTCGTCCAACTCATTCCCATCCAAGCTGAGCCCATAACAAATGAGTCACTACTAAACCCTATGAGGGTTATTTTCTCCTGACCTCTGGCTGCTGATGCAATGGATCTCAGAAGCCATCTGGGACAGAGAGAAGGCCTCACTGGAAATATGAGCCAGAAACAGGGACCAAGTGATGGCAGCTCCAGATAAGGCTGAAAGAAACGCTCTGGGGAGGGGTGAAGATGGACCCGATGTCTCCAGGTCTGGAGTTTGGGTTGGTAACATCGCCCCTCCCTCTGACATATCACCAAGCAATGAGTTCCCAAGGACATGAGAAATAACCACTTTGATTGTGTTCCTACGAAACCAATTAATTGCTCACATGCCAGGCTCAGGCTGCGGCCAGCGCTCCGGAGTTGAGGATGCGCTGCTGGAGCTCAGTGACAGGATTGCTGCTGATGCACTCATCACCTGCAGTATATCTTGGCAAACGTTCAGCTGAGACATCCACGATTTCCTGCTCTCCAAAGCTGGAGTGTGGCTCAGCACAGCCTGCAGCCTCCTGGACACTGGGGCTTTCCAGCTTTGGCTACCAGCACATTCCAGGCGCTGGCAACAAGAGCACAGAACGACTCTGAGTTCTATTCCTGCAATTTCTGGTATAAGGTCTGGGGTGGTTTTTACACTCAAAGATTACGGCCCTGCTGCTGTATTTCATTATACGTTATTTTTCTCTCCCAGACATCAGCACAAATCACTCTCGGAGCACCGAAATGTTCAAACATTTCTGCAGCTATTTCTCCGAATCTTAATGTTCCGATATTCCATTTCCACCTTTCCCTATTTATTTTGCTGTTAAGACTGATTTTTCTTCAAAACGAATGTTGTTCCAGCCAGACACAGCAGCACATTGAGACTAATTTCTGCTCCTAGCTGGGTTTCAGCGCAGAAGTAGGGCTGCATATGGCATGCTGAGCTCTGAAGGGATCCCTCTGCCTCTTGCACACGCAGCTCGCAGGCTCAAAGATGTTATTTTGTGTTTGCCTTCTCCCCGCTGCCCGAATGGCAGAGCCCTGGGAAGGTCTTGTTGCGGTAACATTAAAAAGGAGAGTTCTGTGGTGACAGCAACAGCTGAGGTGGTCGGTCTCAGAGGTGCTCGGATCTGCTGTTCTGCTTTGATCTCAGTTCTCAGCTCTAACCACCATCAGAACTTGTAACAGTTCAATTATCGCTTTAATCTAACGGTCGTTTCGCTTAATGAGTGAGATGCAGGATTTCACCTCCAACACCAACCGGACACCTTGGAACTGTACATAAAATCTGTCTGAACTTCTGGCATTGATTGCATATGAGAAAATCAATGCCTGACAGTGGTAGCCCATAACCTTGGCAGAGAAAAAGGGACAGCGGAGGATGCTGGGCTCCAGGTGGGATGGGAGGGATGATTGGCCAAACCTCATTGGGAAAGAGCTCCCATGAGAACAGGCATGTATGGGACTGACTATAATATAACATTTGTTAAATAATCAGAAGTTATTTACCATGTGCTACCTATTAACCTCTGAATGCAAATCTGTTCATCCTTAATCCATTGACTGCCGTCTCTCAGAACACAACGAATACACCACATCCTTCTTAATTCTCCATTAACTCATGATTATGTTAAGTGCGGGCCAGCAAGGAGCTATTTCCAGCTGAGAGCAGCACGGCAGAAGCAGAACCAATGGAGGCGATTTCTAGCACAGAGAATCTTCTCCTTGGTGAATATAACTAACCCAGAAGGGGAAAAAAAAAAAAAAGCACTTCCACAGATCTGGAGGCAATGCGACCTTCACAAAACTGCTTCTCTCACTCCAAAGCATTAGGGAGAGGCACGGAGCAGAGCCCCCGCTAATTGGGCAGTGCCTGGATGTGAGGACCAGACATGGGGAGCAAACAGCTGCTCCGAGCCCGCACAGACAATTAGTGCAGCCCCTCTCTCGTTTCACCCTGGTCTCCACATGTCATGAACACGAGGGGAACCTCAGGAGCTGCGGGTGAAGGGCTACTTTCCCTCAGCCCGGAGAGCCGATCCCTGCTGGAAGTTACTCTTGCATAAAACATCACACTTACGGGAGTCACTTCATTTAACCGGTGACCATGCTGCGTTCTGCAGGGAAGGAAGCAGATTGCAGGTTGGCATGAAGGTTTTAAGACGGTTATTAATTCAATTACAAAGCATGGAAGGATGCTGGGGGCAGCTAGGCAACTCCTCGCTTATCACTGCAGAGAACGGGATGCTGCCTCATGTCCCATTCCTGCTAAGGGGCATGGCTCCAGGTGCCAGGGATGTGTGCTGGCAGTGATTACCTTGCTGGCTGCTTTTGGGTTAGAGGTTTCCAGGCAGCTTTCTGCTTTGTTCTTGCTTATTTGCATTGCAATTTCTAGTGTCTGCAGCACCGGTTTGCACCCAGCTGCAAGGCGTGACTCAAAGAGAGAGCTGAGGATGCTGCAGCTGCAGGGATGGAGGGAGCAGCCAGGTGTGTGCAGGAGGTCAGTGCAGAGCTGAGATCTAGCTATGAACACCCAGGCTGTGCTCTCCTTCTTTGTCCTCAATAGGACATAGGAAGAACAAAGCAGCAGCGTTGGTACAGAGGAGGCAGAAGCATGTCCTCACTTCCAGGATGCTGAGAGCACCCCGACATTCCCAGCTCCCATCCCATCTGTGCTTCACAAGAGGTTGTGCCAGAGCTCCTTCGCGTGCCCATCTCTAAGCACGTCTGCTCCTGTGGCACAGCAGAGTTGGTGTGAGATGCTCAGCAGGGAATGCACACAATCTGCCCGCAGCCCTGCTTGGGGCTGGGCGACAGATGGGCTGCTATTCTCACATTGCTCCTCGTTTTATTCCAGATATAGCTCTGTCACCGCCAGGGACACCCTACAAAACCAAAAAAAGGAGAATTTTTAGAAAATGCCACATTTTGCTAAGCAGGTTTTCCCCTCTCTTGCAGTCTGGTGCCAAGCACAGGGTGGCACAAGGAGCTACGGGCCGGTGTTTGAGGAGCAGCCCGCACACACCCTGTTCCCTGAAGGCTCAGCAGAAGAGAAAGTGACACTGATGTGCCGAGCCAGAGCCAATCCCCCTCCAACATACAGGTGAGCCCCGTGGTGGCCAAACACCACGAGAATGGGGCATCAGAATGTGGGTCTATGTGGCACCATCTACATGAGCACACAGCCTCACTACATATTCTCCCTTCCCACTTCTTGGCAGGTGGAAGATGAACGGCACAGAGCTGAAGATGGGGCCGGATTCCAGGTACAGGTTGGTTGCTGGGGATCTGGTGATAAGCAACCCAGTGAAAGCCAAGGATGCAGGCTCCTACCAGTGTGTGGCAACCAACGCCCGTGGCACAGTGGTCAGCAGGGAAGCATCACTCCGCTTTGGCTGTAAGTCTTTTCTTGGTCTGCATAAAGCAAATGAAATGCAGCCATAGTAACGCTGGAGGTAAACCGAGCCCTCCAGCCCCATAAGTAAACAGAAATTCGGGGAGAAGTTGTGGATGCGGTGCAGAAATCCCACTGGCATGTTGGTGCAGCAGCAATTTGATGCACAGCGTTGTCAGTGCTCAGATACAGAGTCAGATATTTCTGTATCCCTCTCCAAAGCCACTGGAAATTATAGGTGACAGGTGGACGGTTGGACTGGATGATATTGTAGGTCTTTTCCAACGTTGCTGATTCCATGATTCCACGAAAAACCACCCCACGGAGGGGCAGATCGCCACAGCAGCTCCTCCAGCTGCTCATGGGCGAGTTTCACTGCGTGTCTTTAGTTTTGCAGGAATTCTCTGCAGAAGAACGAGACCCCGTGAAGATCACTGAAGGTTGGGGAGTGATGTTCGCCTGCAGCCCTCCTCCCCATTACCCAGGTAAGGGTTCACATCCCCCAGCAGTAGGAGGTGGAGGCAATCCTCAGCCACACGAATCACTTCCTGATTTCTGTGGGAATGCCAGGGGAGCAAACCTGGTTTGAATTCACTCTGAAAAGCACAAAAGCAGAGGCATAATTTTGCATGTGGAGAAAATAAGCGCCATCCGAGGAACAATTTAAGCTTTGACAGGTCCAGAAAATGACCCGCTTGCTTAAATCCCAGCTGAGGCCGCCAGCAATCTGCGCGGTTCATTCCTTCTCCTGCTCCCCACAGGCTTGTCCTACCGATGGCTTCTGAACGAGTTTCCCAACTTCATCCCAGCCGACGGAAGGCGTTTCGTCTCTCAGACCACAGGAAACCTCTACATTGCCAAGACAGAGGCTTCCGACCTCGGCAACTACTCGTGCTTTGCCACCAGCCACATCGACTTCATCACCAAGAGTGTTTTCAGCAAGTTCTCCCAGCTCAGCCTGGCTGCCGAGGGTCGGTGCTCTCCAATTATCATAAAGGGACTGGGGAAAATGCAAAATTAACAAAGCACACGGGCTCCTGAAGGCTCCGGCACCTGCACAAATTACCCAGTGGCCTCTCAAGGGAGCTTAAGAGTTGATGAAAGCATTAATTGGCCGGAGCCTGGGGGAAGCAGCCCTGTCTTCATGCTTCGCTGGTAGCGCTGCCATCAGTGGGGTTTCTCTGTCTGATTGTAAAATAAAAATGGCACCAGGACAGGCTCATATCCCCCGAAACTAGCTTTGGTGACCTTGGGAGGTGCAGCTGAAGATATTGATTCGGCAGGGAGATGGGAGTGAAGCTAGTAGGGAATCAGGGAGAAATAGTCCGTAGGTGTTGTAAAGGAGAGGTTTATAGAGACCCTGCTCAGAGCTCTTTTAAAAGGAAAATGAAACGTAGCCTCTGCCCAGCTATAAATTCTCCAAACTCGTGAAGGTTTTGCAGAGAAGCGGAACCTCACAGGTATCTTTGCACTTTAAGACCTCACATATGCAATTTTAAAGTCATCCGGAACTCCTCACCAGTGCTTTCCTCTTAACAGACGCCAGGCAGTATGCGCCCAGCATAAAAGCCAGGTTCCCTGCAGACACCTACGCTCTGACCGGGCAGATGGTGACTCTGGAGTGTTTCGCCTTTGGGAAGTGAGTGCAGCACCGCGTTTCTCGGGGCGGGGAGCAAATCGCAGACCCAGCAATGGATCTGCTGAACACAGGAGGGGGAATAGTGGGAGGGATGGAGCAGCAAAGCCAATCTGCCCTGCTGGCCAAGGCCCAGCTGGGATGGAATCTGAATGAATTGGGACTGGGTTGTGCCACCCTGGGTACCTGCTGCGTTAGACCCCATGGCTAAAAAGATTTACTTTTACATAGCCCTGTTCCTCGAATAAAGTGGAGGAAGCTAGACGGCTCGCAGACCTCCAAGTGGATCTCCAGCGAGCCCCTCCTGCACATCCAAAATGTTGACTTTGAGGATGAAGGCACTTATGAGTGCGAGGCTGAAAACATCAAAGGGAGAGACACCTACCAGGGCCGCATCATCATTCACGGTAAGGCAGTTCCACGCGTGCCTTTCCATGGTGAGGTGTCCCAGCCAGACATCCCCCTCAGTCCAACTTATTACACAGGCAGCACAGATTGCTGATCTTTCCTTCATGGATATATTTAGGCTGTGGCAAGGACAGGGAGACCTCCTCACTTGCCCTACAATAATTCTAGTAAAAATGAGCTAACCACAAATGGGAGCATAGAGATGTAAAAAAAAATATCAGATTTGTCTCTCCATCAAATCCTCCTCTGAGCCGGGGTCCTTTCACAAGGGTTAATGCTTGCAGCTATTAATCAGATCTAGTCAAGCTGCAAACTTAGCCTGGTTCTCCCATCCTGAATTCAATCTTTTCTGAAGGTCAGATATGACTGCATTTCTTCTTAGAAACAGAAATAACAATATTCTTCTCCAGATCTGGTTTATGCCATGATTTTGTGCAGTCCACGTGCAGAGCAGCAGTCAGAGAGGACCCAGTCCTGCATCACTGCACAAAAGGCAAAGGCTGTTACTATGGTGAAACACGCTGTGATAAATAAATCTGCCAGCAGAGATGACACAACGAGCATCCTTCTGCCTGCCTGGCACGGCAAACCTCTCATCTGATCCTCTTGGCTCTGCCACCTCTCTTGCTCCTTTGCAGCTCAGCCGGACTGGCTGGATGTGATCACGGACACGGAAGCTGACATTGGGTCTGACCTGCGCTGGAGCTGCGTGGCATCCGGTAAACCCCGGCCAGCAGTGCGGTGGCTGCGGGATGGGCAACCTCTGGCCTCCCAGGTACCACTCACTGCCTCACCGCATCCATCTCAGCCCCTGTTTATCACCCGCCTTCCTCTTCCATGTGCCCCCATGAGGCTGCAAAGCAACGTCACGGTCCTTACCTCCAGCAAGGTCCTTCTCCCGTCACTGCCATCGCAGCCATTGGTTCATGCAACTGCAGGAACTCGGAGCCAGTTGTCAGGGCAGATAAGGATCACCTTGTTCCTGCCTTTGTATGAGCTGCAAGTTGCCGCTCGGGCTCTCCGCAGTTTCAGCAAACAGAGAGTAGCCATGTGGGGTGGTGGCTCGATGCAGTGGAAATGGCCTGTGCTTTCTCCCCCAGGAAACCAGGCTGGCTTTAACCTGCAAGGAAACTCAGCCCTGAACAGACAAGGCTTGAGTTCCATTTCTGTTCTTCTCATCTAATGGGTTCATCCTCTTGTTTGCACAGAACCGCATCGAAGTGAGCGGTGGAGAGCTGAGATTTTCCAAGCTAGTCCTGGAGGACTCTGGCATGTATCAGTGTGTGGCTGAGAACAAGCATGGCACAGTATATGCAAGTGCTGAATTAACAGTGCAAGGTAATTTCTCATTTCCCAGCGCTCTGGGTTTCAATGGGACACTGAAGCACTTCAGATCTCTTTCCTGATATAGCACGTTTGCAATCTCAGAGTAAGATAAGAGCAGACAAAACTGCTTCACTCACCATTGAAATATAGCTGCTGGTTCAGCACGATGCTCGACAAGCCTCTAAAATTTGAATCTGGTGTAAGTTCAGTAATGCTGAAAGAGCACAAGGACATCTGTTTAGCTACAGAAAGTGTACGGGACAGACAGCAGCAGCACAACTCCCTTCCATTGCCCTCCCTCTATTTGGGAGGAAGGAAGCCCAAGAAGTGAGCTCTGCACCCAGCCAGCCAGCTCAGATACGGTGGCTGGGACTGGGTTGATGCTGTAGGGAATATCCTCTACATTTTCAAAAGCAGCTGTTCTTGTGTCTCTCAAAGACCTTGCACTTGTTAGGGTCATGTTGCCATTGCTAAGTACGACGCGTGTCACCTGGCACCTGCCTGGCAGGCGTTGGACACCCAGCAGCAGAGGAACCACTCCTGCATCCCGCTCGCCAGATATCGCCATGCTTTGTTACCAAGCCATCCAAGAAAGCAGTATCCAGTGCCCTGGCACTTAAAATGCTGGCACAGCAGGGCTTGCTAATCCTCTTTTTTCCCCCCATATAGCCTTAGCACCAGATTTTAGACTAAACCCAGTGAAACGACTGATACCTGCAGCCCGGAGTGGGAAGGTCATCATCCCATGCCAACCGAGAGCAGCACCAAAAGCCACTGTTCTCTGGACCAAAGGGACAGAACTGCTCATCAACAGCAGCAGGTAGCAGCACAGCCAGCTTCGGCCAAAAAAAGCCACTGCTAAAATTGACATTTCTTCTTGCCAGAGGATGAGACTTGACTCACGTGTGCTGCTACATCCCTAAACACACACCCTTTGTTATTCCTCTAGTTTCTCCTTTGAAAAAAATCTTACATTGTATTTTGCAGTCCCGTCTTTTTCGCCTTTTTCTCTAAAATCAGCAAGAGCAGAAAATGGTTTGGTAGGTGCTAGACATTTTAACCTTCTTTCTTTCTATGGTTCTCCATTTCCAGGGTGACTATTACCGCCGATGGCACCTTGATCCTCCAGAACATAAGCAAATCTGATGAGGGAAAGTATACCTGCTTTGCTGAGAATTTCATGGGCAAAGCCAACAGCACGGGGATCCTCTCTGTTCGAGGTAGAGATGTTTGGCTTGGCTTGGGGTCAGTCAAGACTAAGAATGCCACCATGTGAATTGGAACATTTCTCTTCTCTGTATACCCCCAAAAAGCAATAGGGTACTCAGGGAATCTGAGGCATTTCAGCCTGTGCGTCAGCGAACCTTCTGCCAGACCCACCAAACCTTAACCACCACCGTCTGCTCCATGAGAAAAGCATTTCTATTTCCTATCTACTTTAATCTCTTATCTTCATCTTATGAAAAGCCAACAGCTAAAATCCTGCTAGAGAGGGATGACGACAAGTTAGGAAGTGTTAGTTCATTTTGCTGTGCGCCAAACCTGATCCAAAGAGCCCTCCCTCATCTTCCTCTGCAGATGCCACCAAAATCACGCTGGCACCATCCAGTGCTGATATCAATGTGGGTGAAAACCTCACTCTGCAGTGCCACGCATCCCATGATCCAACCATGGACCTAACCTTCACCTGGTCCCTGGATGATTTCCCCATTGACTTGGACAAGTCGGAGGGGCACTACCGGCGAGCCAGCGTGGTGAGTACCAAGGGGAACTACATACCAACAGTAAGGGCAGAAAAGCCACACCAGCCCCTTTGTTTGCACGTTGAGTTGTGGTCAGATGTCAGGAAACCCCTGCTGTCCTTTCTCCCTACACAGAAGGAAGCTGTCGGGGACCTCGCCATTGTCAACGCCCAGCTGAAGCACTCGGGACGGTACACGTGCACAGCCCAAACGGTCGTGGACAGCACTTCGGAGTCGGCCACGCTGACTGTCAGAGGTAATCCCCACTGCTTATGAACCTGAGGCACCAGCAGGCTCTTTGTGAGGGCTCAGCCCTTTCTGTGCAACCACCCCGCAATCTCACATTCCATTTGGCTGGGAGTTGTGAGCGTTAAAAAGAAGCAAAATATGAGGTGAGGCTTCCTTGCCTCCAGAAAAGAAAGGTTTGATCTTCATTTATGACTTGCAGAACATAAAGGACAGTAAGACCCCAAATCCTTGACACTTCAGTAACACGTCCACCTCTTTCTTTCACCCCAGGACCCCCCGGGCCCCCTGGGGGTGTGGTGGTGAGAGACATTGGTGACACCACTGTCCAACTGAGCTGGAGCCGTGGCTTTGACAACCACAGCCCCATCGCCAGGTACAGCATCGAGGCCAGGACACTGCTCTCCAACAAATGGAAGCAGATGCGCACCAGTAAGTGCCCTCATGGCTGCGGTGTGGTCCCTGAAGTCCCAGCCTGGGCTCACCAGCTCCCTGCTGAGCTCTTGCTCTGTGCTCGCAGGCTGTCAACCATTTGCTCTATTTGTTCTCCTCTCATGTTATTGGATTATATAGATCCTGTAAACATCGAAGGCAACGCCGAGACAGCCCAGGTGGTGAACCTCATCCCTTGGATGGATTACGAGTTTCGGGTCTTAGCGAGTAACATCCTTGGAGTTGGGGAGCCAAGTTTACCCTCCAGCAAAATCCGTACCAAAGAAGCAGGTACGTGCAGACATGCTCAGAGGTGGAATGGGGCATCAGAGGCACCTACATGCAGAAAGAGAAGGCTTGCAGCAAGCCCTGGCCTCGGCAATTAGTCTTCTCCTTGAGTGCTCCTAGAGGTGAACCCATTGCAAATTTTTCTGCCTTTTTGCCCATTTACACATCAAAGACAAAGAATTACCAGAACTGGCAGCCAGCCTCACCAGCATGAGTAACAATATATTAAAGCACTACAAATCCTAGCTTCAAATACGGTACGTTCTGGGTAGTAATGCTTAGAAAGGTGAAGGAGCTCTATTATATTAGAGAGCACAACTGTGCAAACACAAGATAAATTTCCCAGCTGTAAATGTTGATTCTATCTCGTGCAGCTCGAACACGCAAGCAGAAGGGATGTAGGATCAGCAGGAGAAACACTCTCAACGCACCAAGTGCATATTAACTCCTTTCTAATTTAAGCTCTCCCACAAATTCCTGCTTCTGAGATTGATTCTCATCCCTTCAGAGAAATGCTGCTGGTAAATAAGCATGTCAGGGACTAGCCAGCGCTCGAGACCTGATTCTCACAAATATCTGAAATACTTCTGGCTGAGGCAGCTGCCTGTGCCCGTCTTTGTGCTCATCCTCACCACTGCTGTTCCTTTAACCCAACCTGCACTGTCTGCAGCACCCACAGTGGCACCATCTGGGCTCGGCGGCGGCGGCGGGGCTCCCAATGAGCTCATCATCAACTGGACGGTGAGTCAGTGGCACAGCACTGGCAGGAGGGCTGTGGGAGGGCAGGGGACAGCAAATCAGCGCTGCAACGCAACTGTGATACGCAATGGAGCCAAACGCTGCTTAGCAGCGGTCCCAAAGTCTTGCTCTCTTGAATGGAAGGGCTTAGGTTGGAAGGTTAAATATCACCTCCCTGCCACAATGGCATCTGAACAGCCACAGGAGCAATTTTGCTCACGGCAGACAAGGAAATCATAGAATCTTTCAGGCTGGAAAGACCACTAAGGTCATCATTTCCAACCATCAACCCGTTGCCACCATACCAGTAAACCACGCCACTCAATGTGACCCTTTTGTTGAAAACCCCATCCAGAAATGCCCTACCCAAGGCTTTTTCCTCACAGCCAACACTGCGGGACTACCAGAACGGAGATGGCTTTGGCTACATCCTATCATTTCGTAAGAAGGGCACTCAGGAATGGCTCACTGCCCGCGTGCCTCATGCAGAATCCCTGCACTACGTGTACCGCAATGAGAGCATCGGGCCCTACACCCCCTTCGAGGTGAAGATCAAAGCATACAACAGGAAAGGAGAGGGACCAGAGAGCCTCACAGCCATCGTGCACTCTGCAGAAGAAGGTGATGGGGACTGCAGGGGCTCTTGCTGTCTGGCGGCTTGCTGATAGGAGAGGTTTCTTTCATTCTAAGGGCAGCTGATAGTGATTTGAGCATAGGATTTATCTTCTACTTCAGTACACAGATAGAGGCTTCCCTAAGCACAGAGCAGACAGATCCTCACAGCATGCAGCTGTTGGTCTCCTTGACCTGTTAAGTCCCTCAATCCCTTCCCCTTTCTTTGCTCTGTACACACAATACCAGCTGTCGGGCTGCATGGCTATGGTGCTGAGGCGAGCCCCTCCTTTCAGCACAGTGAATGCACTGCCCAGAGCTTGGAAAAGCATTTTATCCCTTTTTCTTGTCTTTTTCAGAACCAAAAGTGGCTCCATTCAGAGTTACAGCCAAGGCTGTTCTGTCCTCAGAAATGGATGTGTCCTGGGAGCCAGTGGAGCAGGGAGACATGACTGGCGTGCTGCTGGGCTACGAGGTACAAATCCATTATGGGAACAAGGGATGGCAGAATCACTCAAGCTGTAAAAAACCTCCAAGATCACCAAGTCCAACCACCAACCCATCCCCACCTTGCTCCCCAACCCGTGTCCCAAGTGCCAAGGGGTGTCCAGCACTGTTCTTGAATGGAAATTTGCAGATACTTCTTTCCTCACTGAACCCTTTTCTATTCAGATCCGGTACTGGAAGGACGGCGATAAAGAGGAGGCAGCTGACAGAGTGAGAACAGCAGGGTTGGTCACATCGGCTCACGTCACAGGCCTAAATCCCAACACGAAATACCACGTCTCAGTGCGAGCCTACAACCGTGCTGGAGCTGGGCCCCCCAGCCCCTCCACCAACATCACAACCATAAAGCCACGTGAGTGAGCCCTGATCGCCTCCATTACATGGTGCTGCCTCCTGTGCATCCCTGTCGAGCAGCTGGTCAATCAGCTTCCACCTCTCAGTGCCCTAAAGCCATCCCAAATAGTCAATAAAACAGCTCCCTGCATTTCCTAGGATCAGCCCTGCTTACCATAGAATCACACAATCATAGAGTCGTGAAGGTTGGAAAAGACCTCGAAGATCCCCAAGTCCAACCACCAACCCATCCCCACCATGCCCTCTAACCACATCCCCAAGTGCCACATCTACGTCATGAAGAAATACTCTGAGCCTTGAAGGGGGAACGTCGTTTGTTACAAATAGCACAAATAGCAGGGGAAAATAGTTTTTCTCCTTTTCGCCTTCAAAAACGTTGTAATGCTCTCTGGGACGCCTTCCATTAAACCAACAAGGTGGTCCCACAGCTCTATTCGTGAATCAGAGAGGCTCAAGAGTTGGGTGCAACCAGCACAACCCCTGCATCAGCCCCTGGCTCGCTCAATCTCTGTCTCTTTTTTTATCTCTTAGCACCAAGGAGGCCACCAGGCAACATCTCCTGGACTCTGAGTGGGTCTACCGTCACCATCAAGTGGGACCCAGTGGTGGCACAGGCAGATGAATCTGCAGTTACAAGGTATAAGGTACAGGCAAGCATGTAGAGAGCCTTCTGTTACACGTGGCCCTAAGGAAACTGCAGGGAACGTAAACTCAAACTTGCTTCTTCCAACAGATGCTTTACAGGCAGGATTCCCACTCTGCTCCCACGCTGTACCTGGCGAGCAAGAGTCGGATTGACATCCCAGTGCCTGAGGACTTCACTCATGCCTTCGTACAGATCCGGGTGACAGGGCCTGGGGGGGATGGGATCCCAGCAGAAGTCCACATCCTCCGAAATAGTGGTACGTCTGCACGTGTACCCACTTCCAGGGTGCTTCCCAGAACACTGCAAAACAATATATCCATTCCCAGGACTACTTGCTGTCACATTCTTTGACTTGGTCACCAAACTCCCCAGCCCCTCTTAGCAACCATTCAGCCTAGACCAAACCCAGCTTTATCCCCTGACTCCCATCCAAATTATATTTACTGTGTGACATCCTGACTGCATTTAGAGCCCCCAATCAGAGCCCCAACCCCAGCTCCTTGATTCAGTGCGTAAATGCTCAGATCCCACCTCCAAATTCTTGTTTCAAACACAACCATTTCTGGGAAGTTCACCTGCGCCATGCACAGCAGGAGCACGCAGAACCCCACAGCCAACATTACACCAATGTCATCTCTGCAAGAAACCTTTGTGCCCATGCAGCACCACGGCTGCCCCTTCCTTGCTCCCTTTCTTCCAGGGACCAGTATGATGGTGGAAGACTCCGTGACGAGGCCGGTGCCGCACGCTGCCATCATCACCACCAACTCCCTGGCCATGGTGGCCCTGATCCGCTACCTGGAGCTCTGATGGGGCCAGTAAAGCTGGGATGTGGGACGTCCCTCCTCCCAGGGCAGCAGGAACTGCTCAGTGTCTGGTGCTGCACCTCCATGTTTGGACCGCAGCAGTGTTACAGAGAGGGATTTGCTGAAGTTATCTGAAGGGAGGAAGAAAGAAACTGCTTTTTTTTTGTTGTTGTTCCTTTGGAAGAGTATGAGGTTTCGTACAAGACATGGGTCTGCAACCAATCGACGTTTTTTTTTAAGAAGTGAGTAAAACAAAGAAGAATTCTACCCAAATTCTGACAGCCGACTGCCCTGTACACCACATTGAGAAGGTTTTCTGCCTTACGAAGCCATGTACTACAATAACCAGACTGCTAAACTTGACTTTTTTTAAAATATGTACAGTGTATTTGGGGGAGGGGGAAGGGAAACTGGGGACTGAGGACTTCCAAGTGATGGGCATGCTCCACACCGACCCAACCACAGCCATCCCTATGGAGTGATGGGACGCGATTCACTGCCCCATAGCAAGAGCCAAATTCCACAGCAATGAGCCCAAGGAGACAGAGCCACAAGAGACACCACTCTCCGCTTCATCCTGAAGGAGATGGGTGAACACAAGAGTTTAGCTTGTGAACATCTCTTTTTTTTTTTTTTATGACACTGGTGTTAACTCGCAGCCTCGTGTTTGTAACAGCTGCCATGCTGTGAGGTGCAATGTTTGATGTGATCCATATCCCACCTGCTCCGCGGTGTTCTTGTTCTGTTGTTTGCTTCTTTTTGTCTGGGGAGGGGGAAGTGAAAATCCAGCTGTTTGGAGAGAGATCCTCCTGATGCGGAAGGCTTGGAGGTATTTCGTTTCAAGACGGAGAGGACCCGAAAGAAAGAAGAGAAAGGAACACGACACAAATTAACCAAGACCTGGAGACTTCACAAAGGCAACAAGGAGGATCTGGAATGGGGCACTCATCCCCAGTCCCAGATTTGGGGATGTATGACGGATCCTCAGTGTGCTTGGCTCATATAGCCAATAGGGCTGACAGCCCAATGTGGGGACGTCCAGCCGCCCCACTGATTGAAACGGTTGGGAAGAGCTGCCACCTATTAAAAGTTCTGCATCTCCCAGTCAAGCAATCAAATGATTCACCTTCCTCGCTGGTGCAATGGGAAGGGACTGGCACGCAGCTCCTACACTAGATGCCAATTCCTTACCCCAGCTAATCATTTTAAAACTAACATGTCCTTGGCCTTAGTGAGCACTAAAGAGATTACATGCATCAATCCCTGCCCTCCCGGGGGAGTGAGGCCTGCTGCACATCCACGGCTTCCCATTACCAGTTTGTCGCATCTGGAAGCAAGAAGGTAAGGGGTCCCAGGGTGCTTAGGGAGCAGCAGAAATGCTTGAGGGAACAGGCAGGGGAAAATAAACATAACAGAATTAATAACATTCAAAGGGCAGCTAAAGCGAAAAAAAGAAAGGGCTCTTCGGTTTCTCTTGAATAAAGTAAAAAATAAAAACTAAAAAGCAATGCATGATCCCACTGGTGCGTGGCAGGCAGCGATGGAGGGACCCCCCCTCACTCTGCAGCTCTCCATGGATTGACACTCCATCCCTCCTGAAGCAGATCCTTCAGGAGGACAACAACATCTAAATATAAATTCCTATTTTTATACAAGATAAGTTCTTGAAGACTTTTAAATATTTCTATTCAGGTTTGGAACCCTTTTTTTGTTCTTTCTTTCTTTCTTTGTTTTTTTTGGCAAAATGTTTTCTCTTGTTACATCAGTGTTTTTGTCACCACCTCCATCCACCTCGCTGGGCCCTGGGCCTTTTTCCCATGGAAGGATGAAAGGTGAATGAGGAAATCAGAGTTACAAAGAAGATCAGGGCTTGGGCACAGGCAGTCTGATCCATACAGAGCGGAGGAGGCAAAACGTGGCTGCACCTACTGAGCTGGGAAGCGCTGATGAACCATTCCCTGCAGCTCTGCAGAGTTTGGGAGAGGAGCAAACGGGAGAAGGATGACATGAAGTGCCCAAAAGTGACCATCGGACTGAGGCGCAGCAGCTGGAGGAGCTCAGGTTGGGTCCTGCTGTGCTCTGCAGTGTGGGACGGAGCTGAAACTCTCATCCTGAAGACACCCACTGAGCAACACGGGGGAAAAAGCAGAGCAGTGGGGTGCAGGCTTGGCTGTGACACTGAGGTCCATCCCAGCATTGGGCACAGCTGTTACATGAGACCCAAGCAGCAGAGCTGGAGCAGCTGCTCAGCACAGGCACAGCTCTGTGCCTCCAAGAGGTGCGTGCACAGCTGCAGAGCAAACAAATATGCTTGGTTAGACCGACTGCATGCTGGATGAACCCTCACAAGCGAGCAAAGCAAAGCAAAGCAAAGCCCCACTGCAGGGGCTGAAGCTCTGCACCAGCCTATCCCCGAAACAAACAGCCTCAGCAGATGCTTCCAGATGTGTCCAGCAATAACAGCGGCTGTGAACACTTGACTTAACTTCACAGGATGGTGATTTCTAGCACAGTGAAAACAGCATTTAAATGCTGCCGTGCCACTGGGTGCTAAATAGCTGCCACCTGCAGCATTCCCTGGGAAGGTTCGTACGTTCTCCACGTATTTATGGGTTGAAGTAGATCACAGGCACAGTTTATATCAGTGAAAAACTTCATGGTTGGATTTCAAATGTTCTGGCTGGCACTGCTCTGCATTGCAAACGGCCTGAATATATTCTGCTATGTAAAATTCATGGGACAGTATTTTCTAAAGCCCTTAAGTGACAAGTAGGTCCCCTCGACAGCTAAACATTCGCTATTTGAATTCAAGTTATGCCTCATTTTTGAAAAGATAAATCATGAACACACACGCAGCTTCATCAGGATGCATTTAATCAAAACGCTGCTCTGTTCTTGCAACGTTTTAAGGACTACACATAGAAGCAAAGAGGTGTGACCAAGAGATGGCCATAGCCACTGCTCGAACACTAGATGTGACACAGCTTCCAGACCCCAGCAGTCACTCTGGTTTCCCCTCCTGGGAAGTGAGGCAAGTGGTGCCTTTGCGTGTTCCAAGCAGCCTGCAACATCTGTGCACTCACACTGCTGCCACGAAGGGCCTTGGGGCTGATTCAGAGCAGCACAGCTTTCAGCAAGGCTGGGACCCCACTGCCCCCAGCCCCGTGCCATCACCCAGCACTGCTCACACGACACCAGTGCTCCCCAAAGCACTATCACAAAGAAACCCTGAGAAGTGCACGCAGCCAGTGATGTGCCCACCAGGCACTGGGGTGACTTGGGGCAAAGATAGGAGCAAACTGTAAGGCATTGCAGGCGCACACAGGGGTGCAGGCTGGGCGCAGGGCAGGGCGAGCAGTGAGGATTCCCCACCTGCAGCACCCACAGAGGCTGAAGGCAGAGCAGAGGGCTGCCAGAAGCACTGGCTGTGTTACAGCAAGGGCTGCCTTCCCTGGGGCAGCCCATTTTCCCCTTGCATTTCTCAGGGGGCTTTGTGACACGCACACACCTGTTCCTTCAGCAAGGCGCACTCGAGGCAGTGGTGGTACCCAATTAAATTCTATCCAGCCTATAAAATAAACCCACACGTAAAGCCCAACCAAAGCCCTCAGCAGGAGGGAAAGATGTGGGAGAAACCTCCTGTGAAAGCACTCAGAGCTTCTGAAGTGCAGCACAGGGCCTAAAGGGTGCTGTGAGCTGGGGGAGAACACAGAAGATTTCAGCATCTTAACACGAGGTCACTGGATTTGCACTGTTGCATTAAGCTGCAAATCAATTTCCTGTGTCATTAACAATCCCTCACGTGTAATTGCTGTGAGCATTTACTTTAGGAATTGACTTACAGGGACAAGTTAAGCGCCCGGGTTTTGTTCCAGTGCTGTAATGGCTCAGTGAGGGAAGTCATCCAATTTCACAGGGTCCTTCTTACTTCTTAGCAGTGCCACCGATGCCACGAGGATGCTGGAAGGGATAAGTGAGGGTGAAATGCTCTGGGTCTCCCAGACGAACAGCTCTGATGTATTCACACGTAACATGCAATAGCCTACCTGGTCATGCTGAAGTTACAGATGGAACGTTGCATTTCTGATTTCAGGACGTCTGGACTGAACTCAGAACTCAGCCAGGTGGGTTTGGATGAGGAATGGCTCAGTTATAGCAGGAGTGGTTCAACACTGATCCCAAATGGGAGACGTCCCCATCCTTCACCCAAGGAAGGAGCTGAGTAACGAATCCCATTCGTAATGGGATAAAGGATGGGACGGCATCCCATCCATAAAGCCTGGAGCCCTGAATCCTGCCTCCAAACCTACAGAGCTGTCCCCCACACCAACCATCAGCTGGGAATATCCAGCCTCACTGCACCCAGGCAGCTTTCTTCTCAATAACTTGCTTGTAGACTATTTCTTTCAGGAAAACAAATGGGGAGCACTGTAAGCATACTGTATTTACTGTAATTGTGGTTATTTATTGGCTACAGTAGCACGCAGCTCTTAAATAAAGATCTTTAGAGACTTCAGACAACTGCTGGAGCCCGGAGTGCTTCTGGAAGGGCAACGAGCACTGGGAGCACTCAGGATCCCCCCAGCCCTGCACTGCCAATGGCACCCACAGACAGAACACCCCAGCAGAAGTTAATTAGGACACAGTAAACTCTGATTCTATCCCACAGACAGCGATCTCTGATGGGAAGAGGCTGTCCTCGGGGCAAGGAATTGCAGGTGCTGGGGGTCTGCTTTGATCTGTTCATTTAATGTGCTTTTCCTGGCTGGTGTTCTGATGGCAAGCAAGTAACGCTAGAAAACTCAACTCAGAAATTTCACGTGGCTCATTAGCAAAAAGAGTAATTGATTTTTAGGATAGCTTGCCAAAAAGCCTTCATCATCCATCGCAGCATTTAAACCCTGACTGGAGTTCTTCCAGGAAGGATATCCCTGAGACCAGCCACGAGCCAGCAGGCTTGTGAAGGTTCACTTCCATTACAGAAAATAATTTCCACCGTGGCAGGAAGCACGGCATGAAATCACCTGCTCTGCGCTCTGTTGGATTAATCCATCTCCCTCCTTCCTTCTGGCCTTAAATAAAACCTGTTCACTTCCCTCCACCTGCGGGATGGACTCCAAGGGATGGAGCACAGCTGGAGCACAGAGATGTGGCACAGCTCTGTGGTTGCGCTGGAATCAGAGTGGGCAGTGAGATGGGGGCTGAGCAGCAGTGGCCATAGGAAACATCACCCAGACCTTCCTGCTGCACTCACTCACATTCAGTGTGCTTAAGCACTTGTGTTCCCACCAAACTAAACTCTACATCAGCTCACAAAAAGAACGTGCTTTGGAATGGAAGCTAAAGGGTCACCTCTGAGAAAGCGCTGGGAAAACCCCAACTGCTCTTGAAGCTGGCCTGTAAGCTTCCAGCTGCAATGGGTTTGGATGGCGCAGTGTGTGGG